>SZWC01005811.1:114294-142561 GCA_023375785.1 Penium margaritaceum | reverse complement strand
ACAACTCTGGCACAACTCTGGCACAACTCTGGCACAACTCTGGCACAACTCTGGCACAACTCTAACACGACTCTGCCACAAGTCTGGCATGACTCTGGCGCAACACTGGCACAACTCTGGCACAACTCGGCACAACTTTGGCACAACTCTGGCACAACTCTGGCACAACTCTGGCACAACTCTGGCACAACTCTGGCACAACTCTGGCACAAATCTGGCACAACTTCGGAACAACTCTGGCACAACTCTGGTACAACTTTGGCACAACTCTGGCACAACTTTGGCACAACTATGGCACAACTCTGGCATAACTCTGGCACGACTCTGGCACAACTCTGGCGCAACTCTGGCATAACCCAGGCACAACTCTGGCACAACTATGGCACATCTCTGGCACAACTCTGGCACAACTATGGCACAACTCTTGCACAACTATGCATTTCCTAGGCATTTCCATGCACTGCTCCGGCATTGCCTCGCATTGCCGAGCATTGCCCAGGCATTGCCAAGTACTGCTAGGCATTGCCTAGGCATTGCCAGGCATTGTCAGTCATTGTACAGGCATTGCTAGGCATTGCTTGGCATTGCTAGGCATTGCCAGACATTACCCAAGCATTACAAGGCATTGCCCAGGCATTTACAGACATTGCCAAGCTTAACCAGGCATTGTTTGGCACTGCAAGGCAATGACAGGCATTGCCCAGGCATTGTTCGGCATTGCGCGGGCATTGCCAGGCATTGCCAAGCATTGCCAAACACTGCCCAGGCGTTGCCGTGCATTGCAAAACATTGCCCAGGCATTGTTATGCATCGCGAGGCAGTGCCAGGCATTGCCCAGGCAATGCTTGGGTAATGCGTTGGCAATGCCTGGCAATGCCAAGCATTTGTGGCAGTGCGTGGGCAGTGCCTGGCAATGCTTGGCAATGCTCAAAAAATGCATGGCAATGCATGGGCAATGCCTGGAAATGACTGGCAATGCCTAAGCAATACCCGGCAATGCCTCGCCATGCCTGGGTAATGCCTGGCAATTCCTGGAAATGCATACGCAATGCCTAGCAATGCCGAGCAATGCCCGGTCAATGCATGGAAAAGCCTGGTAATGCTTGGCAATGCCTGGCAATGCCTAGGCAATGCTTGGCAATGCCTGGCAATGCGTGGAAAATGCATGGCAATTGCTTGGCAATGCCTGACAAAGCCTAAGCAATACCTGGCAATGCCTGGGCAATGCCTCACAATGGCTGGGCAATGCATGGCAATGCCTGTCAATGCCCGGGCAATGCGTAGTAATGCCTGGCAATGCCTGGCAATGTCTAGCAATGCCTAGGCAATGCCTGGCAAAGCCCGAGCAATACCTGGTAATGCCTGGGCAATGCTTGGCAATTCCTCGCAAAGCCTGAGAATGCCTGGTAATGCCTGGGTAATGCCTGTCAATGCTTGGCAATGACCGGGCTATGTCTGGCAATGCCTGGAAATGCCTGGGCAATGCCGAGCAGTGCCTGGGGAATGCTTGGTAATGCGTGGGCAATGCCTATGCAATGCCTGGCAATGCCTTGCAATGTCTAGGCAATGCATGGCAATGCCTAGGCTATGCCTGGCAATGCCTTGCAATTCCCGGCAATGCTTGGGCAATGCCTATGCAATGCCTGGCAATGCCTGGGCAATGCCTGGCAATATCCGGGCAACGCCTGGCAATACCTGGCAATGCTTGGGCAATGCCTGGCAATGCCTGACAATGCCTGGACAATGTTTAGCAATGCCTAGGCAATGCCTAAACAATGCCTGGCAATGCCAGGCAATACTCGAAAAAAGCATGGCAATGCTTGGGTATGCCTGGCAATGCCCGGGCAATGCCTGGCAATGCCTGGCAATGCCTAGCAATGCGTGGACAATGCCTGGCAATGTCTAGCAATGCTTAGGCAATACTTAGCCATGTCTGGAGATGCCTGGCAATGCGGGGGCAATGCCTGGACAATGCCTGGGCACTGCTTGGCAATGCCTAGGGAATGCCTGGCAATTCTTGGGCAATGCTTGGCAATGCCTGGGTAATGCTTGGACAATGCCTGGTAATGCCTGGCACTTCCTGGCAATGCCAAGGCAGTACTTGCCATTGCTTGGGCAATGCCTGGCAAAGCCAGGCAATGTCGGGAAGTGCATGGCAATGCATGGCAATACTCGGCAATGCCTGGCAATGCATGGCAATGCTTGGGCAATGCGTGGCAATTCTTGGGCAATGCATGGTAATGCCTCGCAATACCTGGCAATACCTGGGCAATACCTGGCAATGCTTGGCAATGCCTGGTTAATGCTTGGCAATGCTTGGTACTGCCTGGCAATGCGTGGCAATGCCTGTCAATGCCTGGCAATGCTTGGGCAATGCGTGGCAATGTCTGGCATCCTTGGGCAATACCCGGCAATGCTTGACAATGCCCGCGCAATGCCTGGCAATGCCTGGGGAATGCGTGGCATTGCTTGGCAATGCCTGGCAATGCCTGGTAATGCCTGGCAATGCCTCGCACTTCCTGGACAATGCCTGGCAACGTCAGGACAATGCCTGGCAATGCTTGGATACTGCCTAGCACTGTCTGGGCAATGCCTGGCAATGCATGACCATGCCTCGGCAATGCCTGGCAATGCGTGGCAATGCTTGGGTAATGCCTTGCAATGCCTGGGCAATGCCTAGCAATGCCGGGGCAATGCCTGGGCAATGCTTGGCAATGCCTCGAATGCCTGGAAATGCCTGGCAATGCCTAGCAATGCTTGGCAATGCCTGGATAATGCCTGACAATGCTTGGCAATGGCTGGCAATGCCCAGGAAATGCGTGGCAATGCCTGGATAATTCCTTGCAATGATTGGAAATGCGTGTGTAATGCCTAGAAATGCCTGGGCAACGCCTGGCAATGCCTGGCAATGCTTGGACAATGCCTCGAAATGCCTTGGTAATGCCTCGCAATGCCTAGCAATGCCGAGCAATGCTTGGCAATGCGTAGGCAATGTCTAGCAATGCTTCGGTTATGCCTGGCATGCCTGGTAAAGATTGGGCAATGCCTGGCAATGCCTAGGCAATGCTTAACAATGCCAGGTAATGCCTGGCAATGCCCGGGCTATGCTTAGCAATGCCTGGCAATGCCTGGCAATATCTGGCAATGCCTGTGCAATGCCTGGCAATGCCTGGGTAATGTCTGGCAATGCCTGGACAATGCCTGGCAATTGCTGGAAAATGAGTGGCAATGCCTTGGCAATGCCTTGCAATGCCTATAGAATGCCTGGCAATGGCTATAGAATGCTTGCAAACACTGCCCAGGCGTTGCCGTGCAAACACTGCCCAGGCGTTGCCGTGCATTGCAAAACATTGCCCAGGCATTGTTATGCATTGCGAGGCAGTGCCAGGCATTGCCCAGGCAATGCTTGGGTAATGCGTTGGCAATGCCTGGCAATGCCAAGCATTTGTGGCAGTGCGTGGGCAGTGCCTGGCAATGCTTGGCAATGCTAAAAAAATGCATGGCAATGCATGGGCAATGCCTGGAAATGACTGGCAATGCCTAAGCAATACCCGGCAATGCCTCGCCATGCCTGGGTAATGCCTGGCAATTCTTGGAAATGCATACGCAATGCCTAGCAATGCCGAGCAATGCCCGGTCAATGCATGGAAAAGCCTGGTAATGCTTGGCAATGCCTGGCAATGCCTAGGCAATGCTTGGCAATGCCTGGCAATGCGTGGACAATGCATGGCAATTGCTTGGCAATGCCTGACAAAGCCTAAGAAATGCCTGGCAATGCCTGGACAATGCCTCACAATGGCTGGGCAATGCATGGCAATGCCTGTCAATGCCCGGGCTATGCTTAGCAATGCCTGGCAATGCCTGGCAATATCTGGCAATGCCTGTGCAATGCCTGGCAATGCCTGGGTAATGTCTGGCAATGCCTGGACAATGCCTGGAAATTGCTGGACAATGAGTGGCAATGCCTTGCAATGCCTATAGAATGCCTTGGCAATGCCTTGGCAATACCTTGCAATGCCTATAGAATGCTTGACAATGTCTGCCAATGCCTGGGCAATGCCTGGCAATAAATGGCAATGCCTGGGCATGCCTGGGCAATGCCTAGCGATGCCTAGGAAATGATTGGTAATGCCTGGCAATGCGTGGGTAATGCTTGGCAATGCTTAGCAATGCCTGGCAAGGCTTGGGTAATGCCTGGTAATGCCTGGCAATGCCTGTGTAATGCCTGGCAATGCCTGGTACTGCCTCGCAATGCCTGGCAATGCCTGGGCAATGTATTGTAATGCCTGATAATGCCTGGGCAATGCATAGCAATGCCTGGCAATGCCCGCGCATTTCCTGACAATGCCTGGGCAATGCCTGGCATTGCCTGGCAATGCCTGGCATTGCCTTGCAATGCTTGGCAGTGCCTGGTAATGCTTGGCAATGCCTGGTAATGCCTAGGCAATGCCTGGCAATGCTTGGATAATGCCTGGCATGCCGAGCAATGCTTGGCAATGCCTGGGTAATGCGTGAAAATGTCTGGGAATGCATAGGCAATGCCTGGTAATGCATGGCAATGCCTGGGCAATGCTCGCCAATGCCTGGCAATGCTTGGGCAACGCCTGGTAATGCCTGGGCAATGCTTGGCAATGTGTGGCAATGCCTGTACAACGCGTGGCAATGCCTGGAAATGCCTCGCAATGCCTGGGCAATGCCTGGCAATGTCTGGAAATGCCTTGCAATGCCTAGACAATGCTTGGCAATGCATGGCAATGCCTAGGCAATGCCTGGCAATGCCCAGCTACGCCTGGGCAATGCCTAGCAATGCATGGCAACGCTTGGCAATGCATAGGCATTGCTTGGCAATGCCTGGGCAATGCCTGGCAATGCCTGGGCAATGCTTGGCAATGCGTGGGGAATGCATGACAATGTCTGACAATGCTTGGGTAATGCCTCGCAATGAATGGCAATGCCTGGCAATGGCTGGGCATGCCAGGACAATGCCTGGGTAATGCTAAGTGATGCCTGGGCAATGCCCGGCAATTCCTAATAATGCTTCGGAAATGGCTGGGAATGCCTGGCAATGCGTGGTCAATACTTGGCAGTGCTCAGGAATGCATAGCACGCTTGGGTAATGCATGGCAATGCCAATGTAATGCCTGGCAATGCCTGGCACTGCCTCGCAATGCCTGGCAACGCCTGGGCAATGTATTGCAATGAATGGCAATGCCTGGGCAATGCATGGCAATGTCTAGCAATGCCTGGCAATGCCCGCGCAATTCCTGACAATGCCTCGGCAATGCCTGGCATTGCCTGGCAATGCCTGGCATTGCCTGGCAATGCTTTGCAATGCCTGGTAATGCTTGGCAATGCCTGGTAATGCCTGGGCAATGCCTGCCAATGCTTTGACAATGTCTGGCAATGCCAAGCAATGCTTGGCAATGCATGAAAATGCCTGGCAATGCCTAGGCAATGCTTGGTAATGCCTCGCAATGCCTGGGCAATGCCTGGCAATGCCTGGGCACTGCTCGGCAATGCCTGGCAATGCCTGGGCAACACTTGGTAATGCCAAGGCAATGCTTCGCAATGCGTAGCAATGCCTGGGCAACGCCTGACAATGCCTGGCAATGCCTGGCAATGCCTGGGCAATGCCTGGCAATGCGTGAAAATGCCTGGCAATGCCTGGCAATGCTTAGCAATGCCTGACAATGCCTGGGTAATGCATGGCAATGCTTGACAATGCATGGCAATGCTTGGGCAATGTGTTGCAATGTGTGGGCAATGCTTGGCAATGCTTGGGCAATCCCTATGCAATGCCTAGCAATGACTGGCAATGCCTTAGCAATGCCCGGCTACGCCTGGCAATGCCTAGGTAATGCCTGGCAATGCCTGCCAATGCCTGGGCAATGCCTTGCAATGCTAGGACAATGCTTGGCATGCCTGACAATGCTTGGGCAATGCCTGGCAACGCCTAGGCGATGCCTGGCAATGCCTGGCAATGTCTGGGCAATGCCCGGCAATGCCTGGTCAATGCCTGGCAATGGCGGGGCAATGCATGGCAATGCCTGGCAATGCCTGGGCAATGCCTGGCAATGCTTGGACAATGCTTGTCAATGGCAGGGTAATGCCTGGCAAAGCATGGGCAATGCCTGACAATGCCTGGTAATGCCTAGCAATGCCTGGCAATGCCTAGGCAATGCCTGGCAACGCCTCAGTAATGCCTCGTAATGCCTGGGCAATGCTTGGCAATGCCTGGCAAAGCCTGGAAATGCCAGGTAATGCCTAGGCAATGCCTGGCAATGCCTTGCAATGCATGGGCTATGCCTGACAATGCCTTGTAATGCTTGGGAAATCCCTGGCAATGCCTCGACAATGCTTGGAAATGCCTGACAATGCTTGGCAATGCCTGGCAATGCCTGGCAATGCCTGGGCAATGCCTCGACAATGCTTGGCAATCCGTGGCAATGCTTGGTAATGCCCGGGTAATGTCTGGAAATGCCTAGCATTGCCTGGCAATGTCTTCCAATACCTGGGCAATGCCTGGCAATGCCTAGGTAATGCCTGGAAATGCCTGGCAATGCCCGGCAATGCTTGGAAAATACCTGGGCAATGCCAAGCAATGCCTCGCAATGCCTAGCAATGCCCGGGCAATGCTTGGCAATGCCTAGGGAATTCCTAAAAATTTATGGGCAATGCCTGGCAATGCGTGGGTAATGCCTCGCAAAGGCTGCCAATGTCAAGCAATGTCTGGTAATGCCTGGGTAATGCCTAGCAATGCGTGGCAATGCCTAGGCAATGCCTGGCAATGCCTGGCAATGCCTGGCAATGCATAGGCAGTGCCTGGCAATGCATAGGCATGGCCTGGGAATTCCTGGGCAATGCATGGCAATGCCTCGGCAATGCCTGACAATGCCTTGGCAATGTCTGATAATGCCTGACAATGCTTGGGCAATGCCTGGCAATGAATGGAAATACCTGGCAATGCCTGGGCATGCCTGGGCAATGCCTGGGTAATGCCAAGGGATGCCTGGGCAATGGCTAGCAATGCCTTGCAATGCGTGGGAAATGGATGGCAATGCATGGCAATAAGTGGGCAATGCTTGGCAATACTTAGCAATGCCTGGCAATGCTTGGGTAATGCATGGCAATGCCTGCCAATGCCTGTGTAATGCCTGGCAATGCCTGGCACTGCCTTGCAATGCCTGGCATTGCCTGGGCACTGTATTGTAATGCCTGGCAATGCCTGGCAATGCTTGGCAATGCCCGCGCAATTCCTGACAATGTCTGTGCAATGCCTGGCATTGCCTGGCAATGCTTGGGAATGGCTGGTAATGCTTGGCAATGCATGGTAATGCCTGGGCAATGTCTGGCAATGCTTGGATATTGCTTGGCAATGCCAAGCAATGCTTGGCAATGCCTGAGCAATGCCTAGCAATGCCTGTGCAATGCTCGGCAGTGCCTGGGAATACTTGGGCAACGCCTGATAATGCATGGGCAATGCTTGGCAATGCGTGGCGATGCCTATGCAATGCCTGGCAATGCCTCGCAGTGCCTGGTAATGCCTGGGCAATGCCTGGCAATGCTTGGAAATGCCTGGCAATGCTTGGCAATGCTTGCCAATGCCTGACAATTCCTGGGTAATGCCTGGCAATGCTTGGCAATGCCTGGCAATGCCCGGGCAATGTGTGGCAATGCGTGGGCAATGCGTGGCAATGCTTGGGCAATGCCTGGCAATGCCTGGGCAATGTCGGGCAATGACTGGCAATGCCTAAGCCATGCCCGGCTATGCCTGGCAATGCCTAGATAATGCCTGGCAATGCCGTGCAATGCATGGGCAATGCATGGCAATGCTAGGACAATGCTTGGCATGCGTGGAAATATTTGCCCAATGCCTGGCAATGCCTAGGCAATGCCTGGCAATGCCTGGCAATTTCCGGCAATGCCTGGGCAATGCCTAGACAATGCATGGGCAATGCTTGGGCAATGCCTGGCAATGCCTTGGCAATGCCTGGCAATGCCTAAGAAGTGCTTGGGTAATGCCTGGGCAATGCCTGGCAATGCCTGGCACTGCCTGGAAATGCCTGACAATGCCTGTGCAATACCTGGCAATGTCTGGCACTGCCTGGAAATGCCAGGCAAGGCCTGGGCAATGTTTTGCAATGCCTGGCAATGCCTGGTCAATGCCGGGCAATGCCTGGCAATGCCAAGCAATGCCTGGAAATGCCTGGGAAATGCCTGGCAATGCCTGGCCAATGCCTGGGAATGATTGGCAATGCCTGGCAATGCTCAGCAATGCCTGGCAATGCCTGAGCAATGACTGGCAATGCCATGGCAATTCATGGCAATGCCTGGCAATGCCCGGGCAATGCCTGGGTAATGTCTGGCAATGTCCGGGCAATGCATTGCAATTCCTGGCAATGCCTGCCAATGCTTAACACTGCCTGGACAATGCTTGGGAATGCTCGGCAATGCTAGGGTAACGCCCAGCAATGCTTAGACAATGCCTGGCAATGGCTAGGCAATGCCTCGCAATGCCTGAGCAATTCCTAACAATGCATGGACAATGCTTGGAAATGGCTGGGCAATGCCTGGCAATACCTAGGCAATGCCTGACAATGCCTGGCAATGCTTGGAAATGCCTGGCAATGCCTAGGCAATGCCTGGCAACGCCTGGGCAATGCCTGGTAATGTCTGGGTAATGCTTGGTAATGCCTAGCAAAGCCTGGCAATGCCTGGTAATGCCTGGGCAATACCGGGCAATGCCTTGCAATGCCTAGGTTATGCCCGGCAATGCCTGGTAATGCCTCGGCAATACCTGGCAATGCTTGGACAATGCTTGGCATTGCCTGGCAATGCCTGGCAATGCCTGGGCAATGCTTGGGCAATGTCTGGCAATGCCTGGGTAATGCTTGGGAAATGCTTGGTAATGCTTGGGCAATGCCTGGAAATGCCTAGCAATGCCTGGCAATGCCTTGCAATGCCTGGGCAATGCCCGTCAATGCTTGGTAATGGCCGGGCATTGCAAGGCCCGGAAATGCTTGGTAATGGCTAGGCAATGCTTGGTAATGGCTTGACAATGCTTGGTAATGGCCGGGCATTGCCGGGCATTGCAAGGCATAGCAATGCCTTGCAATGCCTGGGCAATGCCTGGCAATGCATGGCAATGCCTAGGCAATGCCTAGCAATGCCTGGCAATGCTTGGCAATGCGTGGGCAATGACTTGCAATACCAAGCAATGCCTAATAATGCCTGGCAATGCTTGGGCAATGCTCGGCAATGCCTGGCAATGCCCGGGCAACGCCTGGTAATGCTTGGGCAATGCCGGGCAATGCCTGGGAAATGTCGGGCATTGCCAGGCATTGCCAGGCTTTGCCCAGGCATTGCGAAGAATTGCCCATTGATTGCTAGGCATCGCCAGGCATTGCCTAGGCATTGCCTAGTCATTGCCTAGGCAATGCATAGGCATTGCCTAGGCATTTTCAGGCATTGCTGGGCTATGCCCGGCAATGCCTGGCAATGCCTGGGCCATTCCTTGCAATGCCTGGACAATGCTTGGCAATGCTTGGCAATGCCTGGGCAATGCCTGGCAATGGCTGGGCAATGCCTGGCAATGCCTGGGCAATGCCTGGTAATGCCTGGCCAATGCCTAGTAATGCCTAGGCAATGCTTGGCAATGCCTGGCAACGCTTGGGCAATGCCTGGTAATGCCAGGGCAATGCTTGGCAATGCATGGCAAAGCCTGGCAATCCCTGGTAATGCCTCGGCAATGCCGGGCAATGCCTTGCAATGCATGGGATATGCCCGGCAATGCCTGGCAATGCCTGGGCAATGCGTGGACAATGCTTGGCAACACCTGGCAATGCCTGGCAATGCCTAAGCAACGCTTGGGCAATTTCTGGCAATGCCTGGGTAATGCTTGGGCAATGCTTGGTAATCTCTGGGCAATGCGTGGAAATACCTAGCAATGCCTTGCAATGCCTGGGCAATGCCTGGCAATCCATGGCAATGCCTAGGCAATGCCTGGCAATGCCTGGCAATGCCCGACAATGCCTGGCAATGCATGAGCAATGCCTGGCAATGCCTGGCAATGCCCGACAATGCCTGGCAATGCCTGGGCAATGCCTAGGCAATGCCTGGGAAATGCTTGGGCAATGCCTGGCAATGCTTGCTAATGCCTGGGCAATGCCTGGTAATGCCTGGGCAATGCTGGTAATGCCCTGGCAATGCTTGGCAATGCCTGGCAAAGCCTGGGCAATGCCTGGTAATCCATGGTAATGCCTATACAATGCCTGGCAATGCCTGGTAATGCCTGGGTGATGCCTGGCAATGCCTAGCAATACATAGCAATGTTCGGGCAATGCCTGGAAATGCCTGGGCAATGCCTGGCAATGACTGGACAATGCCTGGCAATGCTTGGGCGATGCCTGTCAAAGCTTGATAGTGTCAAGCAATGCCTGGCAATGCCCGAGCAATTCCTAGCAATGCGTGGCAATGCCTGGGCAACGCCTGGCAATGCGTGGCAATGCCTATCAATGCATGGGTAATGCCAGGCAATGCCTGGGCTATGCCTCGCAATGCCTAGCAATGCCAGGCAATGCCTGGCAATGCCTTCCAATCCGTGGGCAATGTTTTACAATGATTGGCAATGCCTGGGCAATGTCTGGCAATGCCTGGCAATGCCTGGAAATGCCAAGCAATGCTTGGCAATGCTCGGGCAATGCCAGGCAATGCCTAGCAGTGCCTGGGCAATGCCTAGGAATGATTAGCAATTGCTGGCAATGCATGGCAATGCCTCAGCAATGCCTAGCAATGCCTGGCAATGCCTGAGCAATGCCTGGCAATGCTTGCCAATGCCTAGGAAATGCATGGCAATGCCTGGCAATGTACGGGCAATGCATGGCAATGCCTAGCAATGCCTATGCAATGCTTGGCAATGCCTCGCAATGCCAGGGCCATGCCCGGAATACCTGGATTCATCGCAATGGCTAAGCAATGCCTAGCAATTCCTAGGCAATGCCTGGTAATGCTTGGGCAATGCCTAGGAATGATTAGCAATGCGTGGCAATGCCTGGCAATGCCGCAGCAATGCCTAGCAATGCCTGAAGAATGCCTGGCAATGCCTGAGCAATGCGTGGCAGTGCTTGGCGATGCCCGGGAAATGCTTGGCAATGCCTGGCAATGTGGGTGCAATGCATGGCAATGCCTAGCAATGCCTAGGCAATGCTTGCAATTCCTGGCAATGCCAGGGCCATGCCCGGAAATGCCTGGATGCCTCGCAATGGCCGGGCAATGCCTGGCAACGCCTCGGCAATGCCAGGCATTGCCACGCATGGTTAGGCATTGCCAGCCATTGCTAGGCATTGGCAAGCATTGCCCAGGCATTGCTTGGCATTGCCCAGGCATTGCCAGGCATTGTCAAACATTGCTCGGCATTGCCAGGCATTGCCCAGGCATTGCCAGGCATTGCCCAGGCATTGCACAGGCATTGTCCATGCATTTCTAGGCATTGCCAGGCATTGCCTACGCATTGCCAGATATTACCAGGTATTGCCAGGCATTGCCCAGGCATTGCCACGCATTATTAGGCATTGCTAGGCATTACCAGGCATTGGCAAGCATTGCCCAAGTATTGCAAGGGATTGCTAGGCATTGCCAAGCATTGCCAGGCATTGCCAGGCATTGCACAGGCATTGCCAAGCATTGCCAGGCATTGCTATGTATTACGCAGGCATTGCACATGCATTTCCCAGGCATTGCCAGGCATTGGCCAGGCATTGCCAGGCACTGCCCAGGCATTGCCATGCATTGCCCAGGCATTGCCAGGCATTGCCCAGGCATTGCACAGGCATTGCCCATGCATTGCACAGGCATTGCCCAGACATTGCCAGGCATTGCCAAGCATTGCCAGGCATTGCATAGACATTGCCAGGCATTGCCCAAGCATTGCCAGGAATTGCCAGACATTGCCAGGCATTGCCAAGCATTGGCAAGCATTGTACAGGCATTGCCGGGCATTGCTAGGCATTGCCACGCATTGCTAAGCATTGCCAGGCATTGCCCACGCATTGCCAGGGATTGCTGGGCTTTGCCCAAGCATTGCTAGGCATTGCAAGGCATTGCCAGGCATTGCTTAGGCATTACCCAAGCATTGCCAGGCATTGCCAGGCATTGCCAAGCACTTGCTAGCATTGCACAGGCATTGCCAGGCATTGCTAGGCATTGCCAGGCATTACCGAGCATTGCCAGGCATTGCCGAGCATTACCAGATATTGCCCAGGCATTGCCAAGTATTGTAAGGCATTGCCAAGCATTGCAAAACATTGCCAGGCATTGCCCAGGCATTGCAAGGCATTACCACGCATTGCCAGGCATTGCATTGGCATTGCCAGGCATTGCCAGGCATTGCCCAGACATTGCTAGGCATTGCCCAGGCATTGCGAAGCATTGCCCAGACATTGTACATGCATTGCCCATGAATTGCCAGGCATTGCGAGGCATTATCAGGCATTGCCTAGGCATTGCGAGGCATTGTCCTGGCATTGCCAGGCATTGCCAGGCATTGCCAAGCATTGGCAAGCATTGCCCAGGCATTGCCAAGCATTGCTAGACATTGTCAGGCATTGCTGAGCATTGCTAGGCATTGCCTAGGCATTGCTGGGCATTGCCAGGCATCGCACAACCATAACTAGGCATTGCCCAGGCATTGCCAGGCATTGTTCAGGCATTGCCAGGCATTGCGAGGCATTACCCAGGCATCGCCAGGTATTACCCAGGCATTGCCAGGCATTGCTCAGGCATTGCCACGCATTGCCAAGCATAGGCAAGCATCGCCCAAGCATTGCCAGGCATTGCTAGGCATTTAGAGGCATTGCCCAGCATTGCTAGGCATAGGCAAGCATTGTCATGGCATTGCCAGGCATTGCTAGGCATTGGCAAGCATTGCCCAGTATTGCCAGGCATTGCTGAGCATTGCCAGGCATTGCCCAGCAATTGCCAAGCGTTTCCAGACATTACGAGGCATTGCTAGGCATTACCAGGCATTTCTCGGTATTGCTAGGCCTTGCCAACCACAGCCCAAGCATTTTCAGGCATTTCCAGGCATTGCCAAGCATTGCCAAGGCATTGCCAAGCATTGCCGATCATTGCCAGGCATTGCTCGGGCATTACCAGGCATTGTTAGGCATTACCAGGCATTGCCCAGGCATTGCCAGGCATTGCCCAGGAATTTCCAAGACATTGCCAGGCATTGCCAGACATCGCCAGGCATTGCTTGGCATTGCCCAGGCATTGTCCAGGCATTGCCAAGGCATTGCCAGGCTTTGTTCAGGCATTGTCCATGCATTGCCAGGCATTGTCCAGGCATTGCCAGACATTGTAAGGCATTGCTAGGCATTGCCAGACATTGCAAGGCATTGCCTGGCATTGCCCACGCATTGCCCAGGTATTGTCAGGCATTGCCCAGGCATTGCCAAGCATTGCATGGGCATTGCAAGGCATTGCCCAGGCATTATTGAGGCATTGCCAGGCATTATCAGGCATTGCCAGGCATTGCTAGGCATTGCCAGGCATTACTAGGCATTGCCAAGCATGGCCAGGAATTGCGTGGCATTGCCCAGGCATTGCCTAGGCATTGGTGATTGCCCAGGCATAGCCAGGCTTTGCTCAAGCATTGCCAGGCATTGCACAGGCATTGGCAGGCATTGCACAGGCATTGCTCAAGCATTGTCAGGCATCGCACGCATTGCCAAGCATTGTCATGCATTGCCAGACATGGCAAGGCATTGCCAGGCATCGCCACGCATTGCCAGGCATTGCCTGTCATTACCAGGAATTGCCAGGCATTGCCAAGTATTGCCAAGGCATTGCCCAGGCCTTGCCTGGCATTGCCCGGTATTGCCAGGCATTGCCAGGCATTGCCAAGAATTGCCCGGCTTTGCCAGACATTGTCAGGCATTGCCAGGCATTGCCAGACATTGCCACGCATTACCACGCATTGCAGGCATTGCCACTCATTGCCAAGCATTGCCAAGGCATTGCCCAGGCATTGCCAAGCATTGCCCAGACATTGCCCAGGCGTTGAGAGGCATTGCAGGCATTGATAGGCATTGCCAGGCATTGCCAGGCATTGCCAGGTTTTGCCAGGCATTGCCAAGCATTGCCAAGCATTACCCAGGCATTACCCAGGCATTGCCAGGCATTGCAGGCATTGCCAGGCATTGCCAGACATTGCCTGGCATTGCCCGGCATTGCCAGGCATTACAAGCATTACCAGGCATTGCCAGACATTGCCAGACATTGCCCGGCATTGCCACGCATTGCCAGGCATTGCCAGGCATTGCCAAGCATTGCTAAGGCATTGCTAGGCATTGCCAATCATTGCAAGGCATTGCCCAGGCATTACCAGGCATTGCTAAGCATTACTAGGCATTGCCAATCATTGCCCAAGCATTGCAAGGCATTGCCGAGGCATTACCATGGCATTGCCAGGCATTGCACGCATTACCAGGCATTGCTATGCATTGCCAGGGATTGCAAGGCATTGCCAGGCATTGCCAGGCATTGCTATGCATTGCCTGGCATTCCCCAGGCATTGCCAGGCATTGCCCAGACATTGCCCTTGTTTGCTCATGTATTGACAGGCATTGCCCAGGCATTGCCAGGCATTGTCCAGGCATTGCTCAGGCATTGCCAGGCATTGCAAGCTTTGCCACGCATTGCCAGACATTGCCATGCATTGCCAGGCATTTCCAGGCATTGCGAGGCATTACCTGGCATTGCCCAGGCATTGCCCAGGCATTGCCCAAGCATTGTCAATAATTGCCCAGGCATTGCAAGGCATTGCCCAGGCATTAGCAAGGCATTTCCAGGCATTGCCAGGCATTGCTAGGCATTGCTAGGCATTGCCAGGAATTCCCAGGCATTGCCAGACATTGCCTAGCATTGCCCAGGCATTGCTAGGCTTTGTTAAGGCAATACCAGGCATTGCCCAGGCATTGTTGGGCATTGCCCAGGCATTGCCCAGGCATTGCCATGCATTGCAGGCATTGCCAGGCATTGCCAGACATTGCCACGCATTTCCAGGCATTGACAGGCATTGCCTGGCATTGCACAGGCGTTGCCTAGGCATTGCCAGGCATTACCAATCATTGCCGAGACATTGCAAGGCATTGCCCAGACATTATTGAGGCATTGCCAGGCATTGCGAGGCATTGCCAGGCATAGCTAGGCATTGCCAGGGATTGCTAGTCATTGCCCGGGCATTGCCAGGCATTTCCAGGCATTGCCCGGGCATTCCCAGACATTCCCAGGCATTGCCCAAGCATTGCCATACATTGCCCAGGCATTGCGAGGCATTGCCAGACATTGCCAGACATTGCCAATCATTGCCCAGGCATTGCCAGGCATTACTACGCATTGCCCAGGCATTACCAAGCATTGCCAGGCATTGCTAGGCATTGCCAAGCATTGCCAGGCATTTCCTAGGCATTTACAGGCATTGCCAGACATTGCCAGGCATTGCCAAGGCATTGCCATGTATTGCTAGGCAGAGCCAGGCATTGCCCAGGCATTGCAAGGCATTCTCCAGGCATTGCCAGGCATTGTCCAGGCATTGTACAGGCATTGGCAGGCATTGCCAGGCATTGCCTAGGCATTGCCAAGCATTGCCCAGACATTGCCAGGCATTGCCAATTATTGCCACGCATTGCTATGCATTACCCCATCATGGCCAAGCATTGCCAGGCCTTGCCTAGTCATTGCCAGGCAGTGCCAGGCATTGCCGAGGCATTGCCTAGGCATTGCTACGCATTGCCTGGCATTGCCCAAGCATTTCCCAGGCATCGCCAGGCATTGTCAGGCATTGCCAAGCATTGTCCAGGCATTGCCAGGCATTTCTAGGCATTGCCTGGCATTGCCCAGGCATTGCCACACACTGCCAGGCATTACCCAAGCATTGCCCAGGCATTGCCAGGCATTGCCAAGCATTGTCCACACATTGTCACGCATTGCTGGGCTTTGCTAGGAATTGCCTCGCATTGCCCAGGTGTTGCCTGGCATTGCCGGGCATTGCCAGGCATTGCCAGTCATTGCCCAAGCATTACCATGCATTGCTGGGCATTGCCCAGCCATTACCATGCATTGCCCAAGCATTGCGAGGCATTGCCAGGCATTGCCCAGCCATTGCCAGGCATTGTCTGGCATTGCCCAAGCATCCCCGAGCATTGTCGGGCATTGCGAATGAATTGCCAGGCATTGCCCGGGCATTGCCAGTCATTGTTAGGCATTGCGAGGCATTGCCTAGGCATTATCAGGCAGTGTCCAAGCATTGCCAGGCATGCGAGGCATTTCCCGAGCATTGCCATGCATTGCCTAGGCATTGCCACTCATTGCCAGGCATTGCTAGGCATTGTCAGGCATTATCCAAGCATTGTCAGGCATTACCGGGCATTCCCTTGGCATTCCCAGGCCGTGCATAGGCATTGCTAGGTATTTCCCAGGCATTGCCAAGGCATTGCCCAGGGATTGCCATGCATTTCCAAGCATTACCCAGGCATTACCAGGCATTGTTAGGCATTGCCAGGCATTGCCAGGCATTTGCAAGCATTACCCAGGCATTACCTAGCATTGTTTTGCATTGCCCAGGCATTGCCAGGCACTGCCAGGCATTCCCCTAGCATTCCCCAGGTATTGCCCAGGCATTGCAGGCATTGCCAGGCATTGCCCAGGCATTGCCATGCATTGCTTAGGCATTGCCAGGCATTGCTAGGCATTGCTGAGGCATTTCGAGGCATTGCCAGGCATTGCCAATCATTCCCAGGCATTGTCTAGACATTTCCAGGCATTGTCCAGGCATTGGCAGGCATTGCTTGGCATTGCCAGGCATTGCGAGGCATTGCCTAGATATTGCAAAACATTACCCAGGCATTGCCAGGCATTTCCAGGCATTGTACGAGCATTGTCAGGCATTGACAGGCATTTCCCAAGCATTGCCAGGCATTACCAAAGCATAACCAGGCATTGCCAAACAATGAAAAGCATTGCTCAGGCAGTGCTAGGCATTGCCAGGCATTGCCCACGCATTACTAGGCATTGCCAGGCATTGCCCAGGCATTGCTTGGCATTACCCAGGCATTGCCCGGGCATGTCAAGGCATTGCCAAGCATTGCCACTCATTGACAGGCATTACCCAGGCATTGCCAGGCATTGCCCAGGCATTGCCCAGGCATTGCCAGCCATTGTATAGGCATTGCCATGTATTGCCCAAGCATTGCCAGGCATTACCCATGCGTTGCCAGGCATTGCCACGCATTGCCACGCATTGCCGAGGCATTGCCACATATTGCTTGGATTTGCCAAGGCATTGCCAGGCATTGCTTGATATTGTCAGGCTTTGCCAAGTATTGCCCAGGCATTGACAGGCAATGTCCAGGCATTGCTAGACATTGCCCAAATATTGCCATGCATTGCCCGGGCATTGCTCGACATTGCCAGGAATTGCGAGGCATTGTCCAGGCATTGCTGGGCATTGCCAGGCATTGCCTAGGCATTGCCATACATTGCCATGCATTGCCCAGGCATTGCAAGGCATTGCCAGGCATTGCTAGGTATTTCCAGGCATTTCCCATGCATTACCAAGCATTACCCAAGCATTATCCAGGCATTGCCAGACATTGTCCAAGCATTGCCCAAGCATTACCAGGCATTCCCAGGCATTACCCACGCATTGCCAGGCATTGCCAGGCATAGCCCATGCATTGCCAATCACACCACGCATTGCCAGGCATTGCCATGTCCAGGCATTGCGAGGCATTACCACTCATTGCCATGCATTATCCAGGCATTGCTCGGCACTACCAGGCATTGCCCAGGCATTGCTAGGCATTGTTTAGGCATTTTCAGGCATTGCCCATGCATTGCCAGGCATTACCCATGGATTGCCAGGCATTGCCAGACATTGCCACGCATTGCAGATGCATTGCCAAGCATTGCTTGGCATTGCTGAGGCATTGCCAGGCATTGCTTGACATTGTCAGGCTTTGCCGGGCATTGTCCAGTCATTGCCAGGCATTGTCCAGGCATTGCCAGGCATTGCCCAAGCATTGCCATGCATTGCCTGGGCATTGCTCGGCATTGCCAAGTATTGCCAGGCATTGCCTAGGCATTGCCCAAGCATTACCGAGCATTGCCAGGCATTGCCAGACATTGCTTATGCATTTCCATGCATTGCTAGGCATTGCTCAGGCATTGCAAGGTATTGCCAGGCATTGCTAGGCATTTCTAGGTATTGCCGAGGCATTACCAAGCATTACCCAAGCATTATCCAGGCATTGCCAGACATTGCCCAAGCATTGTCCAGGCATTGCCAGGCATTGCCAGGCATTACCCAGGCATTGCCAGGCATTGCTAGGCATAGCCCATACATTGCCAATCACGCCACGCATTGCCAGGCATTGCTAGGCTTTACCAAGCATTGCCAAGCATTGCCCAGGCATTTTCAGGCATTGCCCAGGCGTTGTTAGGCATTGCCTAGGCATTCCCAGGCATTGCCAGGCATTACCAAGCATTGCCAAGGCATTGCCAGGCATTGCCCAGCCATTGACAGGCATTGTCCAGGCATTGCCAGGCATTACCCGGGCATTGCCAGGCATTACCCAGCCATTGCCAGGCATTGTCGAGGCATTGCTAGGCATTTCCCTGGCATTGCCAAGCATTGCAAAGCATTGCCCAGGCATTGCAAGGAATTGCCATGCATTTCCATGCATTGCCCGGACATTGTGAGGCATTGCCAGGCATTGCCTAGGCATTGCCAGCATTGCACAAGCATTGCCAAGCATGCCAGGAATTGACCAAGTATTGACAGGCATTGCCTAGGCATTGCCAGGCATTGCCTATGCATTGCCAGGCATTGCCAGGCATTTCCAGGCATTGCTAGACATTACCTATGCTCCACGGAGCTCGCCGAGCGCCGAGCTTTGCGTGACACGTCGGGTGTGTCGAGTGCCTGTGAGAGCTGAGTCGGAGGTGAGTAGGGTCGGGCGGGGAGATGGTCAAGGTGAAGTGAAGAGTGGAGTGAATGATCGAATGCCGGAACTCAAAATGAGACAAATGATGCCAGCGCCGATCAATATACCAGCTTGGCGCGGCGCGAGCCAGTCCGCCGCGAGCAGGATGTCGGACGTGCGGACGTTGCACACTTGGACTGTGTGTGCTGCATGTACATTGGCCACCTGCATGGGGAGGCCCGCAATTTATCCGAGCGGCGCGTCAATATCACCGGTGGAGATGGAGAAGCAGAGTCGAGTGGGTTGGATGAGATGTTGCATGTGGAGCGAGCGGATCATCGGGAGCGCGATCGTGGTGTGTGTGGACCTGGTATCCATTATGGCCACGAACTTGCATCCATATATCCACACGTAACACCATGCCACGTGGACTTCGGATGGTGCGGGTGGTCCGGGGGTGAGTGCCGCGGGTGACCAGGTGCGAGAGGAACGTGCGGCGGCATCACGCGAGCTAGAGTGGATAAGGAGGATGCATCTGGATAGCAGGCGGGTACCGGTCATGCTCTTGCGCGTGCATGAGAGGCAGATGCCAAAGGAAGAAAGGGAGGGATTGTGAGTGGTGAAGAGGGCTCGGAGACTCTCCGCGGACTCAGAGGAGTGAAGAAGGAAGTCAACCAATGTGAGGGAATGGCGGTTGTCGAGGAGTGGGGTTGCGGGGACATGCGGAGTCTGCGGGTTGAGAGTGGTGCCGGTCTGTGTTGCAGTGGCGGACGGTCGCGAGATGCGTGAAGGTGTGCGTCGTTGGGGAAGATGGGGGGCGATCTCCTCTAGCGTCCAACCACGGATCGTGGGGTTGTGTCGTCGGGCAAGCTGGAGCCCAGACATGGAGAGACCCGGTGGGGTCTCTGCGGGCGCGTCCTCCACGGTGGGATCAAGTTCATTCAGAAGCTGCAAGGTGATCTCCTGTTCCTTCTCATCAAATTTGCGTGCCACTCCCTCCCATTGCGCTTCAGCGTCTGGTGGCAATGCCAGGACATCCGGTATATGTTCCACGGCATCCCCGGGCTGGTACTTGATCTTCATGTTGTACCCTTGCAGGAGGAGTGCCCACTTGGCTAGGATGCCCTCATGGTTTTGGGTGTTGAGGAGCCATTGGAGAGCCTGATGGTCAGTGAAGATCGTGAATGGCTTGCCATTTTTTATGTAGTCGCGGAAGTGTTGGAGTGCCCACGGGAGAGCCATGCACTCGCCTTTCACCGGCGGGTACTTCCGCTCTCCTTTGGTGAGGGCTCAACTGGCGTACGCAATCACCTTCTGGGTTGGTTATGCACCATCTGGGATAAGATGGCGCCCAGCCCGTCCCGCGACCAGTCAGTGGTGATAGAGAATGGGAGGTTGAAGTCGGAGAACTCAAGCATGGGTTCGGTAACAAGGCGATGCTTCATCTCTGTCCAGGCATCCGCGCATGCTGAGGTCCAGTCAAACCATACGTCATGGTGAGTCAACTCCTGGAGGGGCTTGATGATACGTGCATGGTCGCGGCCAAATTTACGGTAGAAGGAGACAAAGCCCAGGAAGATCTTGACCTGTCCCGCGGAAGTGCACTGCCGCAATCTTCTCAGGGTCGGTTTTGACGCCATACGCACTCATCACAAAGCCAATGAACTCCATTTCCGCAGCTCCGATGGAACACTTGGCTGCCTAGAGCTTGAGGTTGGCCTTGCGGAGGGCAGCGAACACAGCGGCTAGTGTGGAGAACAGTTCTTCAAAGCTGTGGGCCGCAACCATGATGTCGTCAATGTAGCAGCTAATATTGGGGATACCGCGGAGGGTGGAGTCCATGACTCGCTGGAACGTCGCACTAGCATTGCGGAGTCCAAAGGGCATGCGTGTAAATGCGTAGAGACCCTTTGGCGTCACGAATGTTGTCTTAGCAATGGATTCTGGGTGCATGGAGACGGCATGGAAGGCAACCTTGACATCGAGCTTTGCGAACCATCCGCGACCCTGCTGCCATTCCTGTATGTCAACGATCAGCGGCATGGGGTACGCATCTTCCTCGGTGACACGGTTGAGATCGCGGAAGTTGACACAGAATCATTTGGATCCGTCCGGTTTCCCCACGATGACAAAGTTGGCACGCCAGAGGCTAACGATAGGGACGATCACCCCTTGCGCATTGAGTTTCGCGAGCCCCTCTGTGATTAACTTCTCTTGATCGGGGAGGATGCACCGCACCTTCTGTTTTGTGGGTGCGGAATCCCCCGTGGAGATCACATGGAACGCTTCCACGGCCCCCAAATCAACTGCAGATCCGGCAAAGATGTCTGCGAATGCGTCCAGCAGGCCACATAAGTCTTGCTTTTGTGTGGGTGAGAGTCGTGAATGGAGCATGTGATCCCATTTTGGTGGTGGTGGTGGCGCTGTCTCGCGGAGTGGGTAGAACTCCTCTTCCTCCTCAAGTGGAAAACCAGTTCCAAAGACTCCTTGTCCCGTATTCCACAATCCCACAAGGTTGGTCTGTACTCCAGGCTTAGTGGAATCTTCCACGAGTTCCTGCCAATCGCTGGCTGAGATCCATTCCGCATCAAGTACTTCCGCTGAGAGGGGTTGGAGCCTGTATGAGTGGGCCTGGTAGTCCTCAGTCGCAGCATCCAATAGGGAAAAGGATTCACCGTCGGTGACAGGTATCACCACCCTGTCACCAATGGTGATGGGGTAGTGTGCTTCCTCCTCGGACGTGGAGCTGAGTTGCATGATCCCCAGGGAGAAGAGAAGGTTGGCCCGCCGCGTTACCAAGTAGTCCATACCCAGGAGCACGTCATACGTCCTTGCTCGCGTAACTTGGACGTTCACTGGCTCATGAAGGGATCTCACCTGCATGGGAAGGCCGTGAACTTCCCGTCTCCATAGTCCATTCCGCCCGCCGAGTTGGTGAAGAGACGGCGTGTTGGGAGGGTACGGTCTGCCCATCCGACCACCAGGAGGACGCGAAACGCCACGGTGGTGTGAGTGGCTCCCGTGTCGATAATGGCCAGGAACTTCCTTTCACATATCCAAATCACACAGCAGGCAACCTCGTAATGGTCCCGTCGCGGTGGTTCCAAGGGCTGTGGTACCCATCCCCATTCTCCTTCCGCGAGACTCAGTGCCAACGATGTCTCGGGTATCGCACGACAAGTGTTTAGTGTATCGGGTGTGGGTGTGACACAACTGAGGGAGATGCCCACATCTTGGAGGCATTGATTGGCCCTGTCGAACTCCTCCTTTAGACGCGGTGCAATCTCAGGATGAATGCGGAGGAACTTGAAAAATTTGACTTCCGCAATGGGGGTGGTAAAGAGGCGCTGGGTGGGGTCAGTGCTTTTCTCCGCGACCGCGGGGGCTATATTGGGCGTCTGTGAAGGTGGAGTTGGTTGCTTTTCCACCGGCAGTGGTGGTTTCACCTGTCGTTTCTTCTCCGGCACAACGGTGCGGCTGGAAACTGCCTCCTGGAATTGCTCCTCCGCTGCCTCTGCCTTGCGCCTCAGGTCCTCCTGTACCCTGCTTGCCTCCTGTAGGCTCCATCCGCGCAGGCCCAGTTTCTGGGCTTGTGCGATGAGAGTCGTCTCTTTTGTAGTGGGAGGTACCTATCTGGTTTCGTCCTCCGCCATTGGTAGCCCCAATTTGATGTTGTAGGCTCCGCTTGCAGGGTTCGCGGATGGCTGTGGGTTGGTCAGAATGCCCTGCCCGCCTGGAGCAGCTTGGGGTTGATGATCCGGTGCCTATCGCCCAGCTTGCGCCTGCTGCTGTTGCTGCGGACCTGGCCACGCCTGATTGTAATACTGCTGCCACTGCTGCACCATGGGATCCTGGGCAGGTGGCTCGGGGCATGGAACTGCCTGTCGCTTGCGAGGGCAGTCTGGAGTGATGTGTTTCAGGCTCTGGTACGTGTAGCAAGCTCTTGGCTTTTGTTGCTACGGAGGAGGTGCGTGTGAAGGTGAGGGTGTATGGGTGTCGCTGCCCTAGTATTGTTGAGTGGACCGCTGCCTGGTGAAGATAGCTGTAGCGTCCAGCACCGCGTCNCGGATGGCTGTGGGTTGGTCAGAATGCCCTGCCCGCCTGGAGCAGCTTGGGGTTGATGATCCGGTGCCTATCGCCCAGCTTGCGCCTGCTGCTGTTGCTGCGGACCTGGCCACGCCTGATTGTAATACTGCTGCCACTGCTGCACCATGGGATCCTGGGCAGGTGGCTCGGGGCATGGAACTGCCTGTCGCTTGCGAGGGCAGTCTGGAGTGATGTGTTTCAGGCTCTGGTACGTGTAGCAAGCTCTTGGCTTTTGTTGCTACGGAGGAGGTGCGTGTGAAGGTGAGGGTGTATGGGTGTCGCTGCCCTAGTATTGTTGAGTGGACCGCTGCCTGGTGAAGATAGCTGTAGCGTCCAGCACCGCGTCTTGGAGGGACAAATAGCGGTCAGCAATCATGAGACTGCTGATCTCATTCGGAAGTGCGCGGATGAGGTTTTGCAGTGAAACCCACAGCGGCAGACCTCCCCCCTACGGACTCTTGGCCACTGAAGCCCAGGTCAGGANGAGGTACCTATCTGGTTTCGTCCTCCGCCATTGGTAGCCCCAATTTGATGTTGTAGGCTCCGCTTGCAGGGTTCGCGGATGGCTGTGGGTTGGTCAGAATGCCCTGCCCGCCTGGAGCAGCTTGGGGTTGATGATCCGGTGCCTATCGCCCAGCTTGCGCCTGCTGCTGTTGCTGCGGACCTGGCCACGCCTGATTGTAATACTGCTGCCACTGCTGCACCATGGGATCCTGGGCAGGTGGCTCGGGGCATGGAACTGCCTGTCGCTTGCGAGGGCAGTCTGGAGTGATGTGTTTCAGGCTCTGGTACGTGTAGCAAGCTCTTGGCTTTTGTTGCTACGGAGGAGGTGCGTGTGAAGGTGAGGGTGTATGGGTGTCGCTGCCCTAGTATTGTTGAGTGGACCGCTGCCTGGTGAAGATAGCTGTAGCGTCCAGCACCGCGTCTTGGAGGGACAAATAGCGGTCAGCAATCATGAGACTGCTGATCTCATTCGGAAGTGCGCGGATGAGGTTTTGCAGTGAAACCCACAGCGGCAGACCTCCCCCCTACGGACTCTTGGCCACTGAAGCCCAGGTCAGGAACTGGTCAAGAAATCGGCGGATGTCATTGTCCTTGCGCATGACCTCCTTCTCAATCTTCCACAGTGCTTCTTCTTTTGTTAAGTGTTTAAAGCGCTCGATGAGGGCGTTGCCAAAGTCCTCGAAAGATGGGAAAGGTGCTCCTGTGTTGTACCAGTCCACAGCCGCCCCTTGGAGATGAAGTTCTGCTGTAGCGAGACATAGGTCAGGCGGAATCCGGCCGATGCTAGCGTATAGGGTGATTTGTTTAAGCCAGACCCAGGGGTCTTCCTCCGGGGCACCCTTGAATGAATCCAGCCGGAGAATATTGGTGGGCTCGGAACAAATGTATTGCAGCTGCGGGACAGTGCTTCGATTAGTCGTCAACATAGTCACAACATGTGGTGGGGGAGGGTTTGCAGGTGAAGCCGCGGAGTATCCACTCGAAGGGGTCAGCATCTGGAGCTACCCCGCGGGCATAGGAAGATTTGCTTGTGTGGGTGGGAGAGGCACGTGCCAGGAGGAGGGAGCGGGTGTGGAGGCTATATAGGGTGTGGAGAAGAATGTTGTCCCAGGCGGCAGAAACTGAGTCCCCTGTGCCGGTGGCACTGCTGTCTGGGGTACCCAGTACGTCTGAGCATGTGGGACCGCAGCCGCAGGGTGAAGAGGAATTGCTAGTCCAGTGTTGGTGGTCGGGTGCGATTCCCTTGTAGCCGCTTTGGGGGCAGGTATGAATGGTTTTGTGCAGATGGTTGTAATATTGGTAGCGAGGCCTGAGGAACTGCTCCAGTTGGCATTGCGCCAATCAACTGTTGGTGGTGGGGTTGCTGATACGCAGTTTGCGGAAGCATGTTGGGTACAAGCGTGTGCGGCATCGTTCCAACCGGCATTGGACCCATCTGCTGCTGCGTCTGGGACGTCCACAGTGCTGGTGCGGCCGTGGGAGGCTGCGTTATAGTTGTCAGCTGTGCTCCACCTCCAATCGTCTACTGCTGATGACTCGTTGGTTGGGTCCCGTTCAGTGGAGGCAGGGCCAAACTCCCTTGGTGGCTGGCTCCGCCTCCGGACTGGGACATCTGCTGTGGTGGCTGCGTGACCACGGAGGACCCTGCCATCACCCCTGCTTGCATCGTACGCTGCGGTGGCGGATATGCTAGCTTCCGCGGTCCCGCCGCAGGTGGATGCAACATGGCCCCCGCCTGCATAGCGCTCAGCATCACCTGCTGCTGTGGTGGTGTACTCGGCGCAGGTGGCTGCAGGGACGCCCCGGTTGGCAGGGTGACCAGACTCGGCTACGACGTCTGTGGTTGTGCTAGCCTGGATGCGGAGAGCTGTGGCGCCGTCCCTACCTGCCCGCCCCCCTCGGGCAGCTGCCGCGAGTACATCGGTGGCTGGGCCATTCCAATTGCCTGGAGTTGTGCGGATGCCCCTGTGGCCACCATCCCCATGGTCAAAGGGGTCTTATTTGTGGGGAATTGGTACACCGGTGGCTGTGCGGCCCCTGATGCCAGTGCGGATACAGACATCCCCATCTGCGTGCTCCCCGTGGGCCGTTCCGTCATGGTCATCTGCTGCTGTTGCAGGTCGCGCATGGGAGATTCCGCAGCCGGGACTCCCAGGGTTGCCCCAACCAGTTGGTGTGGCTGGTTCATGTCCAGTGGCATCCCAAGAGTGGGGGCGGGGAACCCCACCCGCTGCTGCTACGCCGAGATCTGCTGCTCGTCCGGTGTCGGTACCTTGGGGATCCCTGAACCCTCGAGGCTCAGCGGTAAGGTTTGCGGATGTGCTAGCGGGAGCACGGACTGCGATTCTGTTCCGCCGGTAATCTGCTGCTGCTACCCGCCACGACGCCGATACACCAATCCGCGATAGGCCTCGAGTTCCGCCACCGGGGGACACCTCCAGCGAAGGTGGTGTATTGGAGAACCATTACGCTCCAAGTGGCACATTCTGCTGACCTACTTGTCCCTGTTGATGTTGGACCAATCCATGGCTGTCGGAGCTATGGACGTTCTCCACCTCCGCGTGTTCGTCCAGCGCATCCATGATGCGGCACCAGTGTAGCTGCTCCAACCACTCAGTCACCGATCGGTGTTGGGCAAGCGGATCGGAGCTTGGTGAGGAGCTGACTGGCACGCGGGATAGAACTAGTGAGGAGTCTCTGTTTCCCGCGTAAGTCGTGGCCCATCGTGGCAGGAAGCACCGCGCGTATGACTGCTGCTGCCGTCGTCCAACGTCCTAATGCACGAAGCTGGCCGCCGACATCAACGACTGATCTGAAAGGCGCGTGCAGTTCTGCTGGCAAAGAGCAAACAACAGTCCATGCTCACCGCACCATGACACTAATACCCCCAACTTTGCCACGCTTGGGATCTTCTCCGCGGATTGGTTAAGCTTTGCGCGGACTCAGTTCCGCGCAACCCGCGGATTCCACACCTCTCACTGTTATCACAGGTATACTCAGACACATAGCAGATTCACGGGACCTTAATCCCTAGCCACCGCTAATCCTACGGACGGGAGGACTGGGTTTGGGTGCACAAACCTTACTGATGAATGACACTCCGTGGTCCAGGCCTTGCCACACGGGAGCCGTCATCGCGTGACTTCCAGCTCCTCTCCGCAGAACCCTCGTTTCGCGGACGTGTGCAAGCGGAGGCACCGCCGACAGTTCACTTCACTCATACTTTCGGTTTCTCGCGCCCGCGGCCCCCACAGTCTGGGGACAACTTTCATAGAGTTTCGGAAGCCACAAGGATAGTGGAACGGTGAGCAATGAGAGTGGTAGAATGTCTTTTAGATGGATCTGGAAGAATACATCAAAGAGCATGCAAGACTGAGTTGCACTTGTGATCCTGCTAGTGAGAGCCCTTTTCAACTTGGGATTCCGCATACTGTCGGTCTCATCCCTATCACATCCTTATACTTCCTTCTGCTAGGACTCCACGCGGTGCGGTTACGCACTGCGGGTCTTGTCCCCAATCTCACACATACGCACAGCCTATCTTCTGCTGATCACTTCCTATATCCGCGACTCGTGCACGTGGTTCTTCGTGTTCTTCCTTGAATCTTTGTCTTTTGCGGTGCGTTCTTCCGGTCCTCCTCCTTGATTACCGCTGCCAAGCCTTGGACTCTTATTGGCCCAGCCCCTGCCACCCTTTTCCTGACGTCTGATTCATCACCGGATGTCACGCAGGTCCGATGCTCCTGCTTCACTCCCACTTCACCGCGGCTTGGCACATGTTCTCATCCCACCGCGGATTCTCATCCCTGTCCATCCCGCCTCTTTTCTTCCTCCGCAACAAGCGCTTGAGATAGCCATAGAGGAGCAGCCATTAGTTGTTTAGTTTCCTGGTTGCCATTTTCCCGCCTGTCGTCCTCCACCGCCACTGAGATTATGCGCCACCCCTTGCTCTACCGCAACCTCATTGCGGGAGCCAGCATCCCTTGCACGCTCTTCAGTGCTCCGTGACCTCCCTTCATCCCCCCTTCGCAGATCTGAGGCCGCGGTCCCCTCTTTCCGCGAACTTGTGAATCGCAGCTCCTTAGTTCCGCGGATTCACCTTTTTCCCAGCAGAGGTACGGTGGATCTCTGCGTGACACAGAGTCATTCCAGATTTGTGCCACAGTTATGCCAGAGTTGTGCCAGAGTTGTGCCAGAATTGTGCAAAAGTTATGTCATGGTTGTACCATAGTTGTGCCAGATTTGTGCCATAGTTGTGCCAGAGTTGTGCCAAATTTGTGCCAAATTTATGCCATAGTTGTGCCGAGTTGTGCCGAGTTGTGCTAGAGTTATGCCAGAGTTGTTCTAGAGTTATGCCAGAGTCGTGCCAGAGTTGTGCCAGAGTTGTGCTAGAGTTGTGCCAGATTTGTGCCAGAGTTGTGCCAGAGTTATGCCAGAGTTGTGCCAGAGTTGTGCCACAGTTCTGCCAGAGGTGTGCCAGAGTTGTGCCAGAGTTGTGGCAGAGTTGTACTGTAGTTTTGCTATAGTTATGCCATAGTTGTGCCAGATTTGTGCCAGAGTTGTGCCAGAGTCGTGCCATAGTCGTGCCAGAGTCGTGCCAGAGTTGTGCCAAAGTTGTGCAAGAGTTGTGCCATAGTTGTGCCCGAGTTGTTCAAGAGTGCCAGAGTTGTGCCAGAGTTGTGCCAGAGTTGTGC
>SZWC01005811.1:92609-104570 GCA_023375785.1 Penium margaritaceum | reverse complement strand
CGTGCCAGAGTTGTGCCAGAGTTGTGCCAGAGTTGTGCCAGAGTTGTGCCAGATTTGTGCCAGAGTTGTGCCAGAGTTGTTCCAGGATTGTGCCAGAGTTGTGCCAGAGTTGTGCCAGAGATGTGCCACAGCTGTGCCAGAGTTGTGACAGAGTTTTGCCATAGTTGTGCCACAGTTGGGCCAGAATTGTGCCAGAGTTGTGCTAGAGCTGTGCCGACTTGTGCCAGAGTTGTGCTAGAGTTGTGCCAGAGTCGTGCCAGAGTTGTACCAGAGTTGTGCCAGAGTTGTGCCAGAGTTGTGCCAGAGTTGTGCCAACATTGTACAACAGTTGTGCCAGGGTTATGCGAGAGTTGTGCAAGAGTTGTGCCATAGTTGTGCCAGAGTTGTGCCAGATTTGTGCAAGAGTTGTGCCATTGTTGTGCCAGAGCTGTGCCATAGTTGTGCAAGAGTTGTGCCAGAGTTGTGCCAAAGTTGTGCCAGAGTAGTGCCTGAGTCATGCCAGAGTTGTGCCAGATTTGTGCCAGAGTTGTGCCAGATTTGTCGCATAGTTGTGCCAGGGTTGTGCCAGAGTTGTGCCAGAGTTGTGCCAGATTTGTGCCAGAGTTGTGCCTGAGTTGTGCCACAGTTGTGCCAGATTTGTGCCAGGGTTATGCCAGAGTTGTGCCAGAGTTGTTCGAGAGTTGTGCCAGAGTTGTGCCACAGTTGGGCCAGAGTTGTGCCAGAGTTGTGCCATAGTTGTGCCGAGTTGTGCCAGAGTTGTGCTAGAGGTGTGCCGGAGTCGTGCCAGAATTGTGCCAGAGTCATGCCAGAGTTGTGCCAGAGTCGTGGCAGAGTTGTGCCAGAGTTGTGCTAGAGTTGTGCCAGAGTCGTGCCAGAGTTGTGCCAGATTTGTGCCAGAGTTGTGCCTGAGTTGTGCAAGAGTTGTGCCAGAGTCGTGCCAGAGTCGTGCCAGAGTTGTGCCAGATTTGTGCCAGAGTTGTGCCTGAGTTGTGCAAGAGTTGTGCCAGAGTCGTGCCAGAGTCGTGCCAGAGTTGTGCCAGATTTGTGCCAGAGTTGTGCCTGAGTTGTGCAAGAGTTGTGCCAGAGTCGTGCCAGAGTCGTGCCAGAGTTGTGCCAGATTTGTGCCAGAGTTGTGCCTGAGTTGTGCAAGAGTTGTGCCAGAGTCGTGCCAGAGTCGTGCCAGAGTTGTGCCAGATTTGTGCCAGAGTTGTGCCTGAGTTGTGCAAGAGTTGTGCCAGAGTCGTGCCAGAGTCGTGCCAGAGTTGTGCCAGATTTGTGCCAGAGTTGTGCCTGAGTTGTGCAAGAGTTGTGCCAGAGTCGTGCCAGAGTCGTGCCAGAGTTGTGCCAGATTTGTGCCAGAGTTGTGCCTGAGTTGTGCAAGAGTTGTGCCAGAGTCGTGCCAGAGTCGTGCCAGAGTTGTGCCAGATTTGTGCCAGAGTTGTGCCTGAGTTGTGCAAGAGTTGTGCCAGAGTCGTGCCAGAGTCGTGCCAGAGTTGTGCCAGATTTGTGCCAGAGTTGTGCCTGAGTTGTGCAAGAGTTGTGCCAGAGTCGTGCCAGAGTCGTGCCAGAGTTGTGCCAGATTTGTGCCAGAGTTGTGCCTGAGTTGTGCAAGAGTTGTGCCAGAGTCGTGCCAGAGTCGTGCCAGAGTTGTGCCAGATTTGTGCCAGAGTTGTGCCTGAGTTGTGCAAGAGTTGTGCCAGAGTCGTGCCAGAGTCGTGCCAGAGTTGTGCCAGATTTGTGCCAGAGTTGTGCCTGAGTTGTGCAAGAGTTGTGCCAGAGTCGTGCCAGAGTCGTGCCAGAGTTGTGCCAGATTTGTGCCAGAGTTGTGCCTGAGTTGTGCAAGAGTTGTGCCAGAGTCGTGCCAGAGTCGTGCCAGAGTTGTGCCAGATTTGTGCCAGAGTTGTGCCTGAGTTGTGCAAGAGTTGTGCCAGAGTCGTGCCAGAGTCGTGCCAGAGTTGTGCCAGATTTGTGCCAGAGTTGTGCCTGAGTTGTGCAAGAGTTGTGCCAGAGTCGTGCCAGAGTCGTGCCAGAGTTGTGCCAGATTTGTGCCAGAGTTGTGCCAGATTTGTCCCAGAGTTGTGCCAGGGTTGTGCCAGAGTTGTGCCAGAGTCGTGCCAGAGTTGTGCCAGATTTGTGCCAGAGTTATGCCAGAATTGTGCCAGAGTTGTTCGAGAGTTGTGCCAGAGTTGTGCCACAGTTGGGCCAGAATTGTGCCAGAGTTGTGCCAAAGCTGTGCTGAGTTGTGCCAGAGTTGTCCCAGAGTCGTGCCAGAGTTGTGCGAGAGTTGTGCGAGAGTTGTGCGAGAGTTGTGCGAGAGTTGTGCGAGAGTTGTGCGAGAGTTGTGCGAGAGTTGTGCGAGAGTTGTGCGAGAGTTGTGCGAGAGTTGTGCGAGAGTTGTGCGAGAGTTGTGCGAGAGTTGTGCGAGAGTTGTGCGAGAGTTGTGCGAGAGTTGTGCGAGAGTTGTGCGAGAGTTGTGCGAGAGTTGTGCGAGAGTTGTGCGAGAGTTGTGCGAGAGTTGTGCGAGAGTTGTGCGAGAGTTGTGCGAGAGTTGTGCGAGAGTTGTGCGAGAGTTGTGCGAGAGTTGTGCGAGAGTTGTGCGAGAGTTGTGCGAGAGTTGTGCGAGAGTTGTGCGAGAGTTGTGCGAGAGTTGTGCGAGAGTTGTGCGAGAGTTGTGCGAGAGTTGTGCGAGAGTTGTGCGAGAGTTGTGCGAGAGTTGTGCGAGAGTTGTGCGAGAGTTGTGCGAGAGTTGTGCGAGAGTTGTGCGAGAGTTGTGCGAGAGTTGTGCGAGAGTTGTGCGAGAGTTGTGCGAGAGTTGTGCGAGAGTTGTGCGAGAGTTGTGCGAGAGTTGTGCGAGAGTTGTGCGAGAGTTGTGCGAGAGTTGTGCGAGAGTTGTGCGAGAGTTGTGCGAGAGTTGTGCGAGAGTTGTGCGAGAGTTGTGCGAGAGTTGTGCGAGAGTTGTGCGAGAGTTGTGCGAGAGTTGTGCGAGAGTTGTGCGAGAGTTGTGCGAGAGTTGTGCGAGAGTTGTGCGAGAGTTGTGCGAGAGTTGTGCGAGAGTTGTGCGAGAGTTGTGCGAGAGTTGTGCGAGAGTTGTGCGAGAGTTGTGCGAGAGTTGTGCGAGAGTTGTGCGAGAGTTGTGCGAGAGTTGTGCGAGAGTTGTGCGAGAGTTGTGCGAGAGTTGTGCGAGAGTTGTGCGAGAGTTGTGCGAGAGTTGTGCGAGAGTTGTGCGAGAGTTGTGCGAGAGTTGTGCGAGAGTTGTGCGAGAGTTGTGCGAGAGTTGTGCGAGAGTTGTGCGAGAGTTGTGCGAGAGTTGTGCGAGAGTTGTGCGAGAGTTGTGCGAGAGTTGTGCGAGAGTTGTGCGAGAGTTGTGCGAGAGTTGTGCGAGAGTTGTGCGAGAGTTGTGCGAGAGTTGTGCGAGAGTTGTGCGAGAGTTGTGCGAGAGTTGTGCGAGAGTTGTGCGAGAGTTGTGCGAGAGTTGTGCGAGAGTTGTGCGAGAGTTGTGCGAGAGTTGTGCGAGAGTTGTGCGAGAGTTGTGCGAGAGTTGTGCGAGAGTTGTGCGAGAGTTGTGCGAGAGTTGTGCGAGAGTTGTGCGAGAGTTGTGCGAGAGTTGTGCGAGAGTTGTGCGAGAGTTGTGCGAGAGTTGTGCGAGAGTTGTGCGAGAGTTGTGCGAGAGTTGTGCGAGAGTTGTGCGAGAGTTGTGCGAGAGTTGTGCGAGAGTTGTGCGAGAGTTGTGCGAGAGTTGTGCGAGAGTTGTGCGAGAGTTGTGCGAGAGTTGTGCGAGAGTTGTGCGAGAGTTGTGCGAGAGTTGTGCGAGAGTTGTGCGAGAGTTGTGCGAGAGTTGTGCGAGAGTTGTGCGAGAGTTGTGCGAGAGTTGTGCGAGAGTTGTGCGAGAGTTGTGCGAGAGTTGTGCGAGAGTTGTGCGAGAGTTGTGCGAGAGTTGTGCGAGAGTTGTGCGAGAGTTGTGCGAGAGTTGTGCGAGAGTTGTGCGAGAGTTGTGCGAGAGTTGTGCGAGAGTTGTGCGAGAGTTGTGCGAGAGTTGTGCGAGAGTTGTGCGAGAGTTGTGCGAGAGTTGTGCGAGAGTTGTGCGAGAGTTGTGCGAGAGTTGTGCGAGAGTTGTGCGAGAGTTGTGCGAGAGTTGTGCGAGAGTTGTGCGAGAGTTGTGCGAGAGTTGTGCGAGAGTTGTGCGAGAGTTGTGCGAGAGTTGTGCGAGAGTTGTGCGAGAGTTGTGCGAGAGTTGTGCGAGAGTTGTGCGAGAGTTGTGCGAGAGTTGTGCGAGAGTTGTGCGAGAGTTGTGCGAGAGTTGTGCGAGAGTTGTGCGAGAGTTGTGCGAGAGTTGTGCGAGAGTTGTGCGAGAGTTGTGCGAGAGTTGTGCGAGAGTTGTGCGAGAGTTGTGCGAGAGTTGTGCGAGAGTTGTGCGAGAGTTGTGCGAGAGTTGTGCGAGAGTTGTGCGAGAGTTGTGCGAGAGTTGTGCGAGAGTTGTGCGAGAGTTGTGCGAGAGTTGTGCGAGAGTTGTGCGAGAGTTGTGCGAGAGTTGTGCGAGAGTTGTGCGAGAGTTGTGCGAGAGTTGTGCGAGAGTTGTGCGAGAGTTGTGCGAGAGTTGTGCGAGAGTTGTGCGAGAGTTGTGCGAGAGTTGTGCGAGAGTTGTGCGAGAGTTGTGCGAGAGTTGTGCGAGAGTTGTGCGAGAGTTGTGCGAGAGTTGTGCGAGAGTTGTGCGAGAGTTGTGCGAGAGTTGTGCGAGAGTTGTGCGAGAGTTGTGCGAGAGTTGTGCGAGAGTTGTGCGAGAGTTGTGCGAGAGTTGTGCGAGAGTTGTGCGAGAGTTGTGCGAGAGTTGTGCGAGAGTTGTGCGAGAGTTGTGCGAGAGTTGTGCGAGAGTTGTGCGAGAGTTGTGCGAGAGTTGTGCGAGAGTTGTGCGAGAGTTGTGCGAGAGTTGTGCGAGAGTTGTGCGAGAGTTGTGCGAGAGTTGTGCGAGAGTTGTGCGAGAGTTGTGCGAGAGTTGTGCGAGAGTTGTGCGAGAGTTGTGCGAGAGTTGTGCGAGAGTTGTGCGAGAGTTGTGCGAGAGTTGTGCGAGAGTTGTGCGAGAGTTGTGCGAGAGTTGTGCGAGAGTTGTGCGAGAGTTGTGCGAGAGTTGTGCGAGAGTTGTGCGAGAGTTGTGCGAGAGTTGTGCGAGAGTTGTGCGAGAGTTGTGCGAGAGTTGTGCGAGAGTTGTGCGAGAGTTGTGCGAGAGTTGTGCGAGAGTTGTGCGAGAGTTGTGCGAGAGTTGTGCGAGAGTTGTGCGAGAGTTGTGCGAGAGTTGTGCGAGAGTTGTGCGAGAGTTGTGCGAGAGTTGTGCGAGAGTTGTGCGAGAGTTGTGCGAGAGTTGTGCGAGAGTTGTGCGAGAGTTGTGCGAGAGTTGTGCGAGAGTTGTGCGAGAGTTGTGCGAGAGTTGTGCGAGAGTTGTGCGAGAGTTGTGCGAGAGTTGTGCGAGAGTTGTGCGAGAGTTGTGCGAGAGTTGTGCGAGAGTTGTGCGAGAGTTGTGCGAGAGTTGTGCGAGAGTTGTGCGAGAGTTGTGCGAGAGTTGTGCGAGAGTTGTGCGAGAGTTGTGCGAGAGTTGTGCGAGAGTTGTGCGAGAGTTGTGCGAGAGTTGTGCGAGAGTTGTGCGAGAGTTGTGCGAGAGTTGTGCGAGAGTTGTGCGAGAGTTGTGCGAGAGTTGTGCGAGAGTTGTGCGAGAGTTGTGCGAGAGTTGTGCGAGAGTTGTGCGAGAGTTGTGCGAGAGTTGTGCGAGAGTTGTGCGAGAGTTGTGCGAGAGTTGTGCGAGAGTTGTGCGAGAGTTGTGCGAGAGTTGTGCGAGAGTTGTGCGAGAGTTGTGCGAGAGTTGTGCGAGAGTTGTGCGAGAGTTGTGCGAGAGTTGTGCGAGAGTTGTGCGAGAGTTGTGCGAGAGTTGTGCGAGAGTTGTGCGAGAGTTGTGCGAGAGTTGTGCGAGAGTTGTGCGAGAGTTGTGCGAGAGTTGTGCGAGAGTTGTGCGAGAGTTGTGCGAGAGTTGTGCGAGAGTTGTGCGAGAGTTGTGCGAGAGTTGTGCGAGAGTTGTGCGAGAGTTGTGCGAGAGTTGTGCGAGAGTTGTGCGAGAGTTGTGCGAGAGTTGTGCGAGAGTTGTGCGAGAGTTGTGCGAGAGTTGTGCGAGAGTTGTGCGAGAGTTGTGCGAGAGTTGTGCGAGAGTTGTGCGAGAGTTGTGCGAGAGTTGTGCGAGAGTTGTGCGAGAGTTGTGCGAGAGTTGTGCGAGAGTTGTGCGAGAGTTGTGCGAGAGTTGTGCGAGAGTTGTGCGAGAGTTGTGCGAGAGTTGTGCGAGAGTTGTGCGAGAGTTGTGCGAGAGTTGTGCGAGAGTTGTGCGAGAGTTGTGCGAGAGTTGTGCGAGAGTTGTGCGAGAGTTGTGCGAGAGTTGTGCGAGAGTTGTGCGAGAGTTGTGCGAGAGTTGTGCGAGAGTTGTGCGAGAGTTGTGCGAGAGTTGTGCGAGAGTTGTGCGAGAGTTGTGCGAGAGTTGTGCGAGAGTTGTGCGAGAGTTGTGCGAGAGTTGTGCGAGAGTTGTGCGAGAGTTGTGCGAGAGTTGTGCGAGAGTTGTGCGAGAGTTGTGCGAGAGTTGTGCGAGAGTTGTGCGAGAGTTGTGCGAGAGTTGTGCGAGAGTTGTGCGAGAGTTGTGCGAGAGTTGTGCGAGAGTTGTGCGAGAGTTGTGCGAGAGTTGTGCGAGAGTTGTGCGAGAGTTGTGCGAGAGTTGTGCGAGAGTTGTGCGAGAGTTGTGCGAGAGTTGTGCGAGAGTTGTGCGAGAGTTGTGCGAGAGTTGTGCGAGAGTTGTGCGAGAGTTGTGCGAGAGTTGTGCGAGAGTTGTGCGAGAGTTGTGCGAGAGTTGTGCGAGAGTTGTGCGAGAGTTGTGCGAGAGTTGTGCGAGAGTTGTGCGAGAGTTGTGCGAGAGTTGTGCGAGAGTTGTGCGAGAGTTGTGCGAGAGTTGTGCGAGAGTTGTGCGAGAGTTGTGCGAGAGTTGTGCGAGAGTTGTGCGAGAGTTGTGCGAGAGTTGTGCGAGAGTTGTGCGAGAGTTGTGCGAGAGTTGTGCGAGAGTTGTGCGAGAGTTGTGCGAGAGTTGTGCGAGAGTTGTGCGAGAGTTGTGCGAGAGTTGTGCGAGAGTTGTGCGAGAGTTGTGCGAGAGTTGTGCCAGAGTTGTGCCAGAGTTGTGCTAGAGTTGTGCCGAGTTGTGCCAGAGTTGTGCCAGAGTTGTGCTAGAGTTGTGCGTGAGTCGTGCCAGACTTGTGCCAGAGTCGTGCCATAGTTGTGCCAGAGTTGTGCCAGAGTTGTTCCAGAGTTGTGCCAGAGTTGTGCCAGAGTTTTGCCATGATTGTGCCAGAGTTGGTTCAAAGTTGTGCCAGAGTTATGCCAGAGTTGTGCCAGAGATGTGCCAGAGTTGTGCCAGAGTTGTCACAGAGTTGTGCCGAGTTGTGCCAGAATTGTGCCAGAGTCGTGCCAGACTTGTGCCAGTTGTGCCAGAGCTGTGCCAGAGTTGTGCCAGATTTGTGCCAGGGTCCTCCCAGAGTTGTGCCAGATTTGTGCCATAGTTGTCCCAGAGTTGTGCCAGAGTTGTGCCAGAGTTGTGCCAGAGTTGTGCCAGTGTTGTGTTAGAGTTGTGCCAGAGTTGTGCCAGAGTTGTGCCAGTGTTGCGCCAGAGACGTGCCAGAGCTGTGCAATAGTTGTGCCAGGGTTATGCAATAATTGTGCCAGAGTTGTGCCAGATTGTGCCAGAGTTGTGCCAGAGTTGTGCCAGAGTTGTGCCAGGTTTGTGCCAGAGTTGCGCCAGAGTTGTTCCAGGGTTTTGCCAGAGTTGTGCCAGAGTTATGTCAGAGTTGTGCCAGAGTTGTGCCAGAGTTGTCCCAGAGTTGTGCCAGAGTTGTGCCAGAGTTGTGTTAGAGTTGTGCCAGAGTTGTGCCAGAGTTGTGCCGAGTTGTGCCGAGTTGTGCCAGAGTTGTGCCAGAGTTGTGCCAGGTTTGTGCCAGAGTTGCGCCAGAGTTGTTCCAGGGTTTTGCCAGAGTTGTGCCAGAGTTATGTCAGAGTTGTGCCAGAGTTGTGCCAGAGTTGTCCCAGAGTTGTGCCAGAGTTGTGCCAGAGTTGTGTTAGAGTTGTGCCAGAGTTGTGCCAGAGTTGTGCCGAGTTGTGCCGAGTTGTGCCAGAGTTGTGCCAGAGTTGTGCCAGGTTTGTGCCAGAGTTGCGCCAGAGTTGTTCCAGGGTTTTGCCAGAGTTGTGCCAGAGTTATGTCAGAGTTGTGCCAGAGTTGTGCCAGAGTTGTCCCAGAGTTGTGCCAGAGTTGTGCCAGAGTTGTGTTAGAGTTGTGCCAGAGTTGTGCCAGAGTTGTGCCGAGTTGTGCCGAGTTGTGCCAGAGTTGTGCCAGAGTTGTGCCAGGTTTGTGCCAGAGTTGCGCCAGAGTTGTTCCAGGGTTTTGCCAGAGTTGTGCCAGAGTTATGTCAGAGTTGTGCCAGAGTTGTGCCAGAGTTGTCCCAGAGTTGTGCCAGAGTTGTGCCAGAGTTGTGTTAGAGTTGTGCCAGAGTTGTGCCAGAGTTGTGCCGAGTTGTGCCGAGTTGTGCCAGAGTTGTGCCAGAGTTGTGCCAGGTTTGTGCCAGAGTTGCGCCAGAGTTGTTCCAGGGTTTTGCCAGAGTTGTGCCAGAGTTATGTCAGAGTTGTGCCAGAGTTGTGCCAGAGTTGTCCCAGAGTTGTGCCAGAGTTGTGCCAGAGTTGTGTTAGAGTTGTGCCAGAGTTGTGCCAGAGTTGTGCCGAGTTGTGCCGAGTTGTGCCAGAGTTGTGCCAGAGTTGTGCCAGGTTTGTGCCAGAGTTGCGCCAGAGTTGTTCCAGGGTTTTGCCAGAGTTGTGCCAGAGTTATGTCAGAGTTGTGCCAGAGTTGTGCCAGAGTTGTCCCAGAGTTGTGCCAGAGTTGTGCCAGAGTTGTGTTAGAGTTGTGCCAGAGTTGTGCCAGAGTTGTGCCGAGTTGTGCCGAGTTGTGCCAGAGTTGTGCCAGAGTTGTGCCAGGTTTGTGCCAGAGTTGCGCCAGAGTTGTTCCAGGGTTTTGCCAGAGTTGTGCCAGAGTTATGTCAGAGTTGTGCCAGAGTTGTGCCAGAGTTGTCCCAGAGTTGTGCCAGAGTTGTGCCAGAGTTGTGTTAGAGTTGTGCCAGAGTTGTGCCAGAGTTGTGCCGAGTTGTGCCGAGTTGTGCCAGAGTTGTGCCAGAGTTGTGCCAGGTTTGTGCCAGAGTTGCGCCAGAGTTGTTCCAGGGTTTTGCCAGAGTTGTGCCAGAGTTATGTCAGAGTTGTGCCAGAGTTGTGCCAGAGTTGTCCCAGAGTTGTGCCAGAGTTGTGCCAGAGTTGTGTTAGAGTTGTGCCAGAGTTGTGCCAGAGTTGTGCCGAGTTGTGCCGAGTTGTGCCAGAGTTGTGCCAGAGTTGTGCCAGGTTTGTGCCAGAGTTGCGCCAGAGTTGTTCCAGGGTTTTGCCAGAGTTGTGCCAGAGTTATGTCAGAGTTGTGCCAGAGTTGTGCCAGAGTTGTCCCAGAGTTGTGCCAGAGTTGTGCCAGAGTTGTGTTAGAGTTGTGCCAGAGTTGTGCCAGAGTTGTGCCGAGTTGTGCCGAGTTGTGCCAGAGTTGTGCCAGAGTTGTGCCAGGTTTGTGCCAGAGTTGCGCCAGAGTTGTTCCAGGGTTTTGCCAGAGTTGTGCCAGAGTTATGTCAGAGTTGTGCCAGAGTTGTGCCAGAGTTGTCCCAGAGTTGTGCCAGAGTTGTGCCAGAGTTGTGTTAGAGTTGTGCCAGAGTTGTGCCAGAGTTGTGCCGAGTTGTGCCGAGTTGTGCCAGAGTTGTGCCAGAGTTGTGCCAGGTTTGTGCCAGAGTTGCGCCAGAGTTGTTCCAGGGTTTTGCCAGAGTTGTGCCAGAGTTATGTCAGAGTTGTGCCAGAGTTGTGCCAGAGTTGTCCCAGAGTTGTGCCAGAGTTGTGCCAGAGTTGTGTTAGAGTTGTGCCAGAGTTGTGCCAGAGTTGTGCCGAGTTGTGCCGAGTTGTGCCAGAGTTGTGCCAGAGTCGTGCCAGACTTGTGCCAGTCGTGCCAGAGTTGTGCCATAGTTGTGCCAGAGTTGTGCCGGAGTTGTGCCATAGTTCTCCTAGAAGTGTGCCAGAGTTGTGCCATAGTTTTACCAGAGCTGTCCCAGCATTGTGCCAGAGATGTGCCAGAGTTGTGCCAGAGTTGTGCCAGTGTTGTGCCAGAGTTTTGCCAGAGCTGTGCAATAGTTGTGCCAGTGTTATGCGAGAATTGTGCCAACGTTGTGCCAGATTGTGCCAGAGTTGTGCCAGAGTTGTGCCAAAATTATGCCAGATTTGTGCCAGAGTTATGCCAGAGTTGTGCCAGAGTTGTTCGAGAGCTGTGCCAGAGTTGTGCCACAGTTGGGCCAGAGTTGTGCCATAGTTGTGCCAGAGTTGTGCCGAGTTGTGCCAGAGTTGTGCTAGAGTTGTGCCGGAGTCGTGCCAGACTTGTGCCAGAGTCGTGCCAGAGTTGTGCCAGAGTTGTGCCGAGTTGTGCCAGAGTTGTGCTAGAGTTGTGCCGGAGTCGTGCCAGACTTGTGCCAGAGTCGTGCCAGAGTTGTGCCAGAGTCGTGGCAGAGTTGTGCCAGAGTTGTGCTAGAGTTGTGCCAGAATTGTGCCATAGTTGTGCCAGAGTTGTGCCAGAGTTGTGCCATAGTTGTGCCAGAGTTGTGCCAGAGTTGTGTCAGAGTTGTGCCATAGTTGTGCCAGAGTTGTGCAAGAGTTGTACCAGAGTTGTGCCAGAGTTGTGCAAGAGTTGTGCCATGGTTATGCGAGAGTTGTGCCAGAGTTGTGCCAGAGTTGTGCCAAATTTGTGCCAGATTTGTGCCATAGTTGTGCCAGAGTTGTACCTGAGTTGTGCGAGAGTTGTGCCATAGTCATGCCAGAGTCGTGCCAGAGGCGTGCCAGAGTTGTGCCAGAGTTGTGCCACAGTTGTGCCAGAGTTGTGCCAGAGTTGTGCCAGGTTTGTGCCAGAGTTGTGCCAGAGTTGTTCCAGGGTTGTGCTGGAGTTGTGCCAGAGTTGTGTCAGAGTTGTGGCAGAGTTGTGCCAGAGTTGTGCCAGAGTTATGCCATAGTTGTGCCACAGTTGGGCCAGAGTTGTGCCAGAGTTGTGCCAGAGTTGTGCCGAGTTGTGCCAGAGTTGTGCTAGAGTTGTGCCAGAGTCGTGCCAGACTTGTGCCAGAGTCGTGCCAGAGTTGTGCCAGAGTTGTGCCAGAGTTGTGCCAGAGTTGTGCCAGGGTTGTGCCAGAGTTTTGCCAGAGTTTTGCCAGAGTTGGTTCAAAGTTGTGCCAGAGTAATGCCAGAGTTGTGCCAGAGTTGTGCCAGATTTGTGCCAGAGTTGTGCCGAGTTGTGCCAGAATTGTGCCAGATTCGTGCCAGACTTGTGCCAGTCGTGCCAGAGTTGTGCCAGAGTTGTGCAAGAGTTCTCCCAGAGTTGTTCCAGATTTGTGCCAGGGTTATACCAGACTTGTCCCAGCGTTTTGCCAGATTTGTGCCGGAGTTGTGCCAGATTTGGGCCAGAGTTGTGCCAGTCTTGCGCCAGAGTTGTGCCAGAGTTGTGCAATAGTTGTGCCAGGGTTATGCGAGAATTGTGCCAGAGTTATGCTAGATTGTGCCAGAGTTGTGCCAGAGTTGTGCCATAATTGTGCCATTATTGTGCCAGAATTGTGCCAGAGTTGTGCAATAGTTGTGCCGGGGTTATGCGAGAATTGTGCCAGAGTTGTGCCAGAGTTGTGCCAGAGTTGTGCCAGAGTTTTGCCATGTTTGTGCCAGAGTTGCGCCAGAGTTGTTCCAGGGTTGTGCCAGAGTTGTGCCAGAGTTGTGTCAGAGTTGTGCCAGAGTTGTGCCAGAGTTGTGCCAGAGTTGAGCCAGAGTTGTGCCAGAGTTGTGCCAGAGTTGTGCCAGAGT
>SZWC01005811.1:46663-62405 GCA_023375785.1 Penium margaritaceum | reverse complement strand
ATAAGGGCGCAAATAGGATGTAACTAGCGCGCAACTCAGGCGCAACTATGGCGCGACTAGGGCGCGACTAGCGCACAACTAGGGCGCAACTAGGGCACAACTAGGGTGCATCTAGGGCGCAACTAGGGCGCAACTAGGGCGCAACTAGGGCGTAACTAGGGCGCAACTAGGGCGCAACTAGGGCGTAACTAGGGCGCAACTAGGGCGCAACTAGGGTACAACTAGGGCGCAACTAGGGCGCAACTAGGGCGTAACTAGGGCGCAACTAGGGCGCAACTAGGGTGCAACTAGGGCGCAAGTAGGACGCAAGTAGGCTCGGCCTACGTTTGTGTGGCCCAGCTTTGGTTTCTGTGACCCGGCTTTGGTTTCTATGACCCGGCTTTGGTTTCTGTGACCCGGCTTTGGTTTCTGTGACCCGGCTTTGGTTATGTGACCCGGCGTTGGTTTCGATGACCCGGCTTTGGTTTCTATGACCTGGCTTTGGTTTCTGGGACCCGTCATTGGTTTCTGTGACCCGGATTTGGTTTTTGTGACCTGGCTTTCGTTCGTGTGGCCCCGCTTTGGCTTCTGTGACCCGGCGTTGGCTTCTGTGACCCGGCTTTGATTTATGTGACCCATCTTTGGTTTCTGTGACCCGGCTTTGGTTTCTGTGACCCGGCTTTGGTTTATGTGACCCGGCATTGGTTTCTGTGACCCAGCTTTCGTTTCTGTGACCCAGCTTGGGTTTCTTTGACCCGACTCTGGTTTCTGTGACCTGGCTCTGGTTTCTTTGACCCGGTTCTGGTTTTTTGTGACCCAAATTTGGTTTCTGTGACCCGGCTTTGATTTCTGTGTCCCGGCTTTGGTTTCTCTGACCCGGCTTTGGTTTCTATGACCCGGCTTTGGTTTGTGTTACCCGGCTTTGGTTTCTGGGACTCGGCTTTGGTTTTTGTGACTCGGATTGGGTTTTTGTGACCCGGCTTTCGTTTGTGTGATCCCGCTTTGGCTTCTGTGACCCAGCTTTGGTTTATGTGACCCGGCTTTTGTTTCTATGACCCGGCTTTTGTTTCTGTGACCGGGCTTTGGTTTCTATTACCCGGCTTTGGTTTCTGTGACCCGGCTTTGGTTTATGTGACCTGGCTTTCGTTTCTGTGACCCTGCTTTGGTTTCTGTCACCCGGCTTTGGTTTCTTTGACCCAGCTTTGGTTTCTTTGACCCGACTCTGGTTTCTGTGCCCCAGCCCTGGTTTCTGTGACCCGGCTCTGGTTTTTGTGACCCAAATTTGGTTTCACTGACCCGGCTTTGGTTTCTGTGACCCGGCTTTGGTTTCTCTGTCCCGGCTTTGGTTTCTATGAACCGGCTTTGGTTGTGTGACCCGGCTTTGGTTTTTGTGACCCGGCTTTGTTTTCTGTGACCCGACTTTGGTTTCTGTGACCCGGCTTTGGTTTCTGTGACCTCGCTTTGGTTTTTGTGACCTGGCTTTGCTTTCTATGACCCGGATTTGGTTCTGTGACCTGGCTTTGGTTGCTGTGACCCGGCTTTGGTTTCTGTGATCCGGCTTTGGATTCTGTAACCCGGCTTTGGTTTTTGTGACCCGGCTTTCATTTCTATGACCGGGCTTCAGTTTCTGTGCTCCGGCTTTGGTTCGTTGACCCGGCTTTGGTTGTTGTGACCCGGCTTTGGTTTCTATGACCCAGCTTTGATTTCTCTGACCAGGCTTTCAATTATGTGGCCCAGCTTTTGTTTCTGTGATCCGGCTTTGGTTTATCCATCTTTGGTTTATTTGATCGGCTTTGGTTTTCTGTGACCCATCTTTGGTTTCTATGACCCGGCTTTCGTTTCTGTGACCTGGCTTTGGTTTCTATGACCCGGCTTTGGTTTCTGTAACCCGGCGTTGGTTTCTGTGACCCAGGTTTGGTTTCTGTGACCCGGCGTTGGTTTCTGTAACCCGGCTTTGGTTTCTGTGACCCGGCTTTGTTTCTGGGACCCGGCTTTGGTTTTTCTGACCCGGCTTTGGTTTTTGTGACCCTGCTTTCGTTTGTGTGACCCGGCTTTGGCTTTTGTGACCCAGCTATGTGTGACCCGGCTTTGGTTTATGTGACCCAGCTTTGGTTTCTATGACCCGACTTTAGTTTCTGTGGCCCGACTTTGGTTTATGTGATCCGGCTTTGGTTTATGTGACCCGACTTTTGTTTCTATGACCCGGCTTTGGTTTTCGTGACCCAGCTTTGGTTTTTGTGACCCGGCTTTGGTTTTTGTGACCTGGGTTTGATTTATGTGATTCGGCTTTGGTTTCTGTGACCCGGCTTTGGTTTCTGTGACCCAGCTTGGTTTCTGTGACACTGCTTTGGTTTCCGTGACCCGACATTGGTTTCTATGACCCAGCTTTGGTTTCTGTGACCGGCTTAGGTTTTAGTGACCCGGCTTTGGTTTATGTGACCGGGCTTTGGTTTGCGTGACCCAGCTTTGGTTTCTGTCACCCGGCTTTGGTTTCTGTGACCCGGCTTTGGTTTCCGTGACCCGGCTTTGGTTTCTATGACCGGGCTTTGGTTTATGTGACCCGGCTTTGGTTTCTGTGACCCGGCTTGGTTTCCGTGACCCGGCTTTGGTTTAGTGACTCGGGTTTGGTTTTTGTGACCCGGCTTTGGTTTCTATGAACCGGCTTTGGTTTCTCTTACTTAGCTTTGGTTTCTTTGGTCCAGCTTTGGTTTATGTGTTCCGGCTTTGGTTTACCCAGCTTTGGTTTCGTTGACCCAGCTTTGGTTTCTGTGACCCGTCTTTGGTTTCTAGGACCTGGCTTTCGTTTATGTGATATGGCTTTGGTTTATGTGACCCGGCTTTGGTTTAAAGGACCCGGCTTTGGTTTTTGTGACCCGGCTTTGGTTTTTGTGACCCGGCTTTCGTTTGTGCGACCCGGCTTTGGCTTCTGTGACCCGGCTTTGTGTGACCCGGCTTTGGTTTATGTGACCCAGCTTTGGTTTCTGTGACCCAACTATATTTTCTGTGACCCCACTTTGGTTTCTGTGATTTGGCTTTGGTTTCTGTGACCCGGTTTTCGTTTCTGTGACCCGGCTCTGGTTTTTGTGACCCAGCTTTGGTTTATGTGACCCGGCTTTGGTTTCTATGACCTGTTTTTGGTTCCTGTGACCCGGCTTTGATTTATGTGACCTGGCTTTGGTTTCTGTGACCCGGCTTTGGTTTCTGTGACCCAGCTTGGTTTCTGTGACCCGGCTTTGGTTTCTGTGACCCGACTTTGGTTTCTGTTACCCGGCTTTTATTTCTGTGACCGGCTTACGTTTCTGTGACTCGCCTTTGGTTTCTGTGACCGGGCTTTGGGTTGTGTGACCCGGCTTTGGTTTATGTGACCCGGCTTTGGTTTCTATGACCCAGCTTTTGTTTCTGTGACCGGCTTTGGTTTATGTGACCCGCCTTTGGTTTCTGTGACCCGGCTTTGGTTTCTGTGACCCGGCTTTGGTTTCTGGGACCCGGCTTTGGTTTTTGTGACCCGGCTTTGGTTTTTGTGACCCGGCTTTGGTTTTTGTGGCCCGGCTTTTGTTTGTGTGACCCGGCTTTGGCTCCTTTGACCCGGCTATGTGTGACCCGGCTTTGGCTTTTGTGACCCAGCTTTGGCTTCTGTGACGCGAATTTAGTTTATGTGACACAACTTTGGTTTTGCGATCCGGCTTTGGTTTCTGTGACACGGCTTTTGTTTTTGTGACCCAGCTTTGGTTTTTGTGACCGAGCTTTGGTTTCTGTGATCCGGCTTTGGTTCCTGTGACCCGGTTTTGGTTTCTGTGACCCGGCTTTGATTTCTCTGATCCGGCTTTGGTTCCTGTGACTCGGCTTTGGGTTTCATGACCCGGCTTGGTTTCTGTGACCCGACTTTGGTTTCTGTGACCCGACTTTGGTTTTTGTGACCCTGCTTTGGTTTCTGTGACCAGCTTAGGTTTCTGTGACCTGCTTTGGTTTATGTGACCGGGCTCTGGGTTGAGTGACATGGCTTTGGTTTCTGTGACCCGGCTTTGGTTTATGTGACCCGGCTTTGGTTTCTGTTATTCGGCTTTGGTTTCTGTGACCCGGCTTTGGTTTCTATGACCCGGCTTGGTTTCTGTGACCCGGCTTTGGCTTTGTGACCCGGCTTTGGTTTTTGTGGCCCGGCTTTGGTTTCTATGACCCGGCTTTGGTTTCTGGGACCCGGCTTTGGTTTCTGGGACCCGGCTTTGGTTTCTGGGACCCGGCTTTGGTTTCTGGGACCCGGCTTTGGTTTCTGGGACCCGGCTTTGGTTTCTGGGACCCGGCTTTGGTTTCTGGGACCCGGCTTTGGTTTCTGGGACCCGGCTTTGGTTTCTGGGACCCGGCTTTGGTTTCTGGGACCCGGCTTTGGTTTCTGGGACCCGGCTTTGGTTTCTGGGACCCGGCTTTGGTTTCTGGGACCCGGCTTTGGTTTCTGGGACCCGGCTTTGGTTTCTGGGACCCGGCTTTGGTTTCTGGGACCCGGCTTTGGTTTCTGGGACCCGGCTTTGGTTTCTGGGACCCGGCTTTGGTTTCTGGGACCCGGCTTTGGTTTCTGGGACCCGGCTTTGGTTTCTGGGACCCGGCTTTGGTTTCTGGGACCCGGCTTTGGTTTCTGGGACCCGGCTTTGGTTTCTGGGACCCGGCTTTGGTTTCTGGGACCCGGCTTTGGTTTCTGGGACCCGGCTTTGGTTTATGTGACCCGGCTTTGGTTTTTGGGACCCGGCTTTCGTTTGTGTGACCCGGCTTTGGCTTTGGTGACCCGGCTTTGTGTGACCCGGCTTTGGTTCCTGTGACCCAGCTTTGGTTTCTGTGACCCAGCTTGGTTTCTGTGACCCGGCTTTGGTTTCTATGACCCGACTTTGGTTTCCGTGACCCGGGTTTGGTTTCTGTGACCATGACACCCCAAATTTTGCCGCATCCTCACTTCTATCCGCGGATAGCTAAATTTTGCGCTATACAGCGGATGAGGCACTTTCACCACCACTAATGTTCACGTCAGGTACGTAGCGATACACAAAAGTCAACTTCAGGCTGCGAACAACCTCGCGGACCACAGGTATGGACCTCTGTGCAGGGACCTCACCAGTGAGTGACGCTCCGCGGTCCACTTCTTCCCACACTGGAGCCCACCACCTCGTGGCGTCCAACTCCTCTCCGCGGAACCCTCGTTCCGCGGATGTGTGCGAGCAATGGGCACCGCTGGCAGCACACTCCACTCCGACTTTTGGCTCTTCGCGCACTTAGTCACACAGTCCACGGACTGGACTTTGAGAGCAACGGACGGCAAAGGGCTGATGGGCGGAGAACAGAGATGAAAGCGGGTGGAATGTCTTTGATAAAGCGGGAATGCGGAATGCACATAATGCAGAGTATCGCTCGAGAAGCAAACAAGGCTGGGTTGCACTTGTACTACTGCTATTGATGCCCTTTTCTACTCGAGACTCCGCATGGCGTGTCTACACGCCGTTGGTCTCATCCCTCTCATAGTATCCTCTTCTTCTCCTACTCAGACTCCACGCGGTGCGACTACGCACCGGGGGTCTTGTCCACACACACAATAGATCCTTTGCTGGGCATCTTTCTTCAACCGCGGTTCGTGCACGCGGTTCGTGCACGCGGTTCTTTGTGTTCTTCCTTGAATCTTTGTCTTCCGTGGTGCGTCTCCAGATGCTCCTCCGTGATTGATGCACAGACACCCCCGCTGTTTGGGTGTTCTCTCCCCTGATTGCTCGGCCCATCCGGTAGCCTGCCTGCGTCATGTCAGTGATTGCGGATCTTGTTGCGGCTTGTCCCTGTTCTCCTTGTACCGCGGATTTCTTGCCACTGCTTCCTGTCTCTTTCTTCCCCCGCCACCAGTGCTTGAGTTGGGGGAACCACCGCAGGTGATTGTGCTATCCTATAACGGCTCTCCTATCAGCATCCTGATCCTCATTGTCTCTGGACTCCGTGCTATTCCTTGCTCAACTGCGTCCGCGGGAGCCAGCGTACCGTGCGCGGACCTCAGGCTGCCCAGGCCCTTTTTCCACGGGTGGTCCTTTCTTGTGGAGCTGCGGCCGAAGTGTGCTTGACAATGATACCCCAAACCCCCCCTTTTTTGTATGACTCTGTCCCAGAGTCTCTCAGCGAGTCTGCCGCGTGAAGTGTCCGCAGGGCCTGGGACGACCCCGGTCCAGGCATGGCCTGCAATATCTCTCCACAGCTCTCCCTTTCCATTGGAACTTCTCCGCGCACTCATCATGCACGAAGAGTCTACATCCCTCACACCGGCCCCCTTCTTGGGTGCGTTGATCAGCTTCTTGCACGAGGCGTAGTGTGGAGCGCATTCGTACTTCTTGTAGCTCGAACATCGATAGATTTTCTTGCCCTCGCTGCTCCGCCCCACTTCCTCAGTGCAGGACTCATGCGCGATGCCTCCGCAATACTCGCTGCGGTAAGCTGTCCCGTCAAGCCGCCCGAAGCAATCATCTCCAGTGCAGGTACGCCTGTTGGAGAACTTCCACTTGATGCTCCGCGTCTTGTTGCGACATTTGCTGCAGGTCCAAATACCCTCCTTCCCGCGCTTCCCACACCGCAGGTGACACATAGTCTTACACAGTCTGCAGGATTTGCCGAACTCGTTCAGGTCCACTTCACATGCCGCGCAGGCTGGGGCCAGGGTCTCTTCATCGTAGGACTGTGAGGCCCCTCCCTCCATGGTTACCACATCCACACACTTGTGGCACTGCCATACCCAAACCGAGCTACCCGGCATGAGGCAACTCAGATGGGTCAGCCTGTGGCCTTGGGTGCAGTTTGCGCCCTTGCTCACAGCTTTGGCTCAGGTCGGGAAGTTCTCCGCGGCTGCTTTGGATGAGTCCTGCTCCTCGCATTCCGAGTCAACCTCCTCCCCCTTAGCGGTCACCTGCGGCGGCTTCCGTACTCCGCGTTGGCGTTCCTTCTCTCGACAACACCGCCCGCATTTCCTTGGTCCGCTTTGTCCTCCTTTGTTATCCCGCAGCTGCTCTAGGCATCGGTCACAGATTTTTCGTTGACACCCCTCGCAGTCTTGTACCCTCCTGCCCCAACGGTGCCCACATTGGGCGCACGTCTGGCTTTCCTTCTCCTTCTGAGCCTGCTCCGCTGCCGCCATCCGGCCCTCCTCCGGATTTGGTTCTGTGACCTGGCTTTGGTTGCTGTGACCCGGCTTTGGTTTCTGTGATCCGGCTTTGGATTCTGTAACCCGGCTTTGGTTTCTGTGACCCGGCTTTCATTTCTATGACCGGGCTTCAGTTCCTGTGCTCCGGCTTTGGTTTGTTAACCCGGCATTGGTTTCTGTGACCCGGCTTTGGTTTCTATGACCCAGCTTTGGTTTCTCTGACCCGGCTTTCAATTCTGTGGCCCAGCTTTCGTTTCTGTGATCCGGTCTTGGTTTATCCATCTTTGGTTTATTTGATCGGCTTTGGTTTTATGTGACCCGTCTTTGGTTTCTATGACCCGGCTTTTGTTTATGTGACCTGGCTTTGGTTCTATGACCCGGCTTTGGTTTCTCTGACCCGGCGTTGGTTTCTGTGACCCGGCTTTGGTTTTTGTGATCCGGCGTTGGTTTCTGTGACCCGGCTTTGGTTTCTGTGACCAGGCTTTGGTTTCTGTGACCCGGCTTTGGTTTTTGTGACCCGGCTTTGGTTTTTGTGACCCTGCTTTTGTTTGTGTGACCCGGCTTTGGCTTCTGTGACCCGGCTATGTGTGACCCGGCTTTGGTTTATGTGACCCAGCTTTGGTTTCTGTGACCCCACTTTAGTTTATGTGACCCGACTTTGGTTTATGTGATCCGGCTTTGGTTTATGTGACCCGGCTTTCGTTTCTGTGACCCGGCTTTGGTTTTCGTGACCCAGCTTTGGTTTCTGTGACTCGGCTTTGGTTTCTGTGACTCCGTTTTGGTTTCTGTGACCTGGGTTTGATTTCTGTGACTCGGCTTTGGTTTCTGTGACCCGGCTTTGGTTTCTGTGACCCAGCTTGGTTTATGTGACCCGGATTTGGTTTCCGTGACCCGACATTGGTTTTTGTGACCTATCTTTGGTTTCTGTGACCGGCTTAGGTTTCTGTGACCCGGCTTTGGTTTCTGTGACCGGGCTTTGGTTTGTGTGACCCAGCTTTGGTTTCTGTCACCCGGCTTTGGTTTCTGTGACCCGGCTTTGGTTTCCGTGACCCGGCTTTGGTTTCTATGACCGGGCTTTGGTTTATGTGACCCGGCTTTTGTTTCTGTGACCCGGCTTGGTTTCCGTGACCCGGCTTTGGTCTTGTGACCCGGCTTTGGTTTTTGTGACCCGGCTTTGGTTTCTGTGACCCGGCTTTGGTTTCTATGACCGGGCTTTGGTTTATGTGACCCGGCTTTTGTTTCTGTGACCCGGCTTGGTTTCCGTGACCCGGCTTTGGTCTTGTGACCCGGCTTTGGTTTTTGTGACCCGGCTTTGGTTTCTATGAACCGGCTTTGGTTTATCCTACCTAGCTTTGGTTTCTTTGGTCCAGCTTTGGTTTCTGTGTACCGGCTTTGGTTTACCCAGCTTTGGTTTCTTTGTCCCGGCTTTCTTTTCTGTGACCCATCTTTGGTTTCTAGGACCCGGGTTTCATTTCTGTGACCCGGCTTTGGTTTATGTGACCCGGCTTTGGTTTATGGGACCCGGCTTTGGTTTATGTGACCCGGCTTTGGTTTTTGTGTCCTGGCTTTCGTTTGTGGGACCCGGCTTTGGCTTCTGTGACCCGGCTTTGTGTGACCCGGCTTTGGTTTATGTGACCCAGCTTTGGTTTATGTGACCCAACTATATTTTCTGTGACCCGACTTTGGTTTATGTGATTTGGCTTTGGTTGCTGTGACCCGGCTTTTGTTATGTGATCCGGCTTTGGTTTTTGTGACCCAACTTTGGTTTATGTGACCCGGCTTTGGTTTCTATGACCCGGTTTTGGTTTCTGTGACCGGCTTCGATTTATGTGACCCGGCTTTGGTTTCTGTGGCCCGGCTTTGGTTTCTGTGACCCAGGTTGGTTTCTGTGACCCGGCTTTGGTTTCTGTGACCCGACTTTGGTTTCTGTGACCCGGCTTTGGTTTCTGTGACCGGCTTACGTTTCTGTGACTCGGCTTTGGTTTCTGTGACCGGGCTTTGGTTTGTGTGACCCGGCTTTGGTTTCTGTGACCCAGCTTTGGTTTCTGTGACCCAGCTTTTGTTTCTGTGACCCGGCTTTGGTTTCTGTGACCCGAATTTGGTTTCTGTGAACCGGCTTTGGTTTCTGTGACCCGGCTTTGGTTTCTGGGACCCGGCTTTGGTTTCTGTGACCCGGCGTTGGTTTCTGTGACCCGGCTTGGCTTCTCTGACCCGGCTTTGGTTTCTGTTATTCGGCTTTGGTTTCTGTGACCCGCTTACGTTTCTGTGACTCGGCTTTGGTTTCTATGACCCGGCTTGGTTTCTGTGACCCGGCTTGGCTTCTCTGACCCGGCTTTGGTTTCTGTTATTCGGCTTTGGTTTCTGTGACCCGCTTACGTTTCTGTGACTCGGCTTTGGTTTCTATGACCCGGCTTGGTTTCTGTGACCCGGCTTGGCTTCTCTGACCCGGCTTTGGTTTCTGTTATTCGGCTTTGGTTTCTGTGACCCGCTTACGTTTCTGTGACTCGGCTTTGGTTTCTATGACCCGGCTTGGTTTCTGTGACCCGGCTTGGCTTCTCTGACCCGGCTTTGGTTTCTGTTATTCGGCTTTGGTTTCTGTGACCCGCTTACGTTTCTGTGACTCGGCTTTGGTTTCTATGACCCGGCTTGGTTTCTGTGACCCGGCTTGGCTTCTCTGACCCGGCTTTGGTTTCTGTTATTCGGCTTTGGTTTCTGTGACCCGCTTACGTTTCTGTGACTCGGCTTTGGTTTCTATGACCCGGCTTTCGTTTCTGTGACCCGGCTTTGGTTTCTGTGACCCGGCTTTGGTTTCTGTGACCCGGCTTTGGTTTATGTGACCCGGCTTTGTTTTCTTTGACTCGGCGTTGGTTTCTCTGACCCGGCTTTGGTTTATGTGACCCGGCTTTGGTTTATGGGACCGTTTTTTGTTTCTATGACCAGGCGTTGGTTTCTGTGACCCGGCTTTGGTTTCTGTGACCCGGCTTTATTTCCGAGACCCTGCTTTGGTTTCTGTGACCCGGCTTTGGTTTCTGGGACCCGGCTTTGGTTTCTGTGACCCGGCTTTGGTTTTTGGGACCCGACTTTTGTTTGTGTGACCCAGCTTTGGCTTCGGTGACCCGGCTTTGTGTGACCCGGCTTTGGTTTCTGTGACCCAGCTTTGGTTTCTGTGACCCAGCTTGGTTTCTGTGACCCGGCTTTGGTTTCTATGACCCGACTTTGGTTTCTGTGACCCGGCTTTGGTTTCTGTGACCATGACACCCCAAATTTTGCCGCGTCCTCACTTCTCTCCGCGGATAGCTATATTTCACGCTATACCACGGATGAGGCACTTTCACCACCACTAATGTTCACGTCAGGTACGTAGCGATGCACAAAAGCCAACTTCAGGCTGCGAACAACTCCGCGGACCACAGGTATGGACCTCTGTGCAGGGACCTCACCAGTGAGTGACGCTCCGCGGTCCACTTCTTCCCACACTGGAGCCCACCACCTCGTGGCGTCCAACTCCTCCCGTGGAATTCTCGTTCCGCGGATGTGTGCAAGCAATGGGCACCGCTGGCAGCACACTCCACTCGGACTTTTGGCTCTTTGTGCACCTAGTCACACAGTCCACGGACCGGACTCCGAGAGCAACGAACGGCAAAGGGCTGATGGGCGGAGAACAGAGATGAAAGCGGGTGGAATGTCTTTGATAAAGCTGGAATGCGGAATGCACGTAATGCAAAGTATTGCTCGAGAAGCAAACTGTCAACCGGCCTGAGGCAAACGGACTAGAAAACAGGGCCGACACAATAGCACCTGCCATCCGCTCCTAGCATTTCAGCTAGGAGAAGATATCACCCTCAGGATCACGGTTCCAGACTGAGAAGTTCCTAGGCAATCACTTGCTAGCAACTGTGTCCACTTAACACTTGGTCACTTTCGCGCGAGGTGCTCGTCAAAGACTAACTTCTGGGGCTTAGACCAACCAGTGTCTTCTTTATACTGTTCCTTAGTTGGACAACTCTGTGAGGAGCATCTAAGGCCAGATTGTGTAATTAGAATGAGGAATGAGCCTGGTACATATAGTCCTAGGCCTGGCTTCTAAGGTGTGTGGGCAGTGACACTTTTGGGGTGGTCACTCCAAACCACCTCACCAGTCCGCCAATTGGCGCATCCACTGACCGCCAAGTGGCGCACTCTCCTCATGCATGGAGAAATGTCTAAGAAANTCCGCTCCTAGCATTTCAGCTAGGAGAAGATATCACCCTCAGGATCACGGTTCCACACTGAGCAGTTCCTAGGCAATCACTTGCTAGCAACTGTGTCCACTTAACACTTGGTCACTTTCGCGCGAGGTGCTAGTCAAAGACTAACTCCTGGGGCTTAGACCAACCAGTGTCTTCTTTATACTGTTCCTTAGTTGGACAACTCTGTGAGGAGCATCTAAGGCCAGATTGTGTAATTAGAATGAGGAATGAGCCTGGTACATATAGTCCTAGGCCTGGCTTCTAAGGTGTGTGGGCAGTGACACTTTTGGGGTGGTCACTCCAAACCACCTCACCAGTCCGCCAATTGGCGCATCCACTGACCGCCAAGTGGCGCACTCTCCTCATGCATGGAGAAATGTCTAAGAAATTTCCCCTGTGCTAGAAGGTCAAAAAACCTCCTGCGCACATCAAGGCTCGATCGCAGGACCTGTTGTCCCTAAGTCCAACATGCTAACCGTTGCGCTACACTTCTGGTATCTCGCTTGGACTTGCACCACAAACAAGGTTTGGGGGACTTACTCCAAGGGAGCAGTGCATGCCCAACCTGTCCGTCAACCCATGGCAGTGGCCATGGGGCATAAAAGAACAACAATCTCTCCCTTGCACCGTAGGCCACCTGCTGTGGTAGTTTTCTTCGGCATGAACCTGTAGCTCTAGGTTGTGTTTGTGCATGTCAGTTTTCTTGGTCTTTAGTTCTCATCTCTTGCATCCACCATGCCGACTCCTCGAGCACCTGCAACATGCAAGTCGCTGTCTAGCCGCTTTGTCAAGAAGTCCGCAAGCATTTTCTTGGTTGCGACGTGCTCCAGTTCCACGACACCCTTGGCGATAAGGTCACGTGAGTAGTGGTACCGAATATCGATGTGCTTTGTACGCCGGGAGATCATGTCNTCCTCTGCCATAGCCATGGCACTTTGGTTGTCGATGCGGATGACCGTTGCCTCCTCTTGTGGTGCCTTGATCTCATCAAGCAAACTGCGAAGCCACTGTGTTTCCTTGCAAACTTCAGAGAGTGCAATCTACTCCGCCTCAGCAGTAGAAAGCGAGACGCAATCCCGCTTCCTGCTTGCCCATGAGACCGCACCACCGTTGAGAAGACAAACAAACCCTGAGGTGGACTTCCTGTCATCAATCCATCCTCCCCAGTCCGCGTCGGTGTAGCATGTCAGCTGCAGCAAGTCTGATCCTTCTAGACCTCCAAACCGAAGTCCGACGTGTCGAGTCTTTTTGAGGTAGCAAAAAATCCGCTTCACGACTTGTCAATGTTCTGGCCCAGGGTTGGCCACAAACCTGCTCACCTGACCCACTACAAAAGCAATGTCAGGTTGTGTTCCCACCATTGCATACATGAGGCTTCCGACGGCGGACTGGTATGGAATGTTTTGCATCTCCCGCCGGTCTGCCTCGTTGCTTGGCGACATGGAGGAGGAGAGCTTGCAGTTGGAGGGCATGGGGGTGCTGACGGGCTTGCAGTCCTCCATGTTGTAGCGCTTCAAGATGTCCATGATGTACTTGGTCTGGTTGAGCTCGATGGTGCCTGCTTTGCGGTTGCGGTGTACAGCAATCCCGAGGTAGTACTCGAGAGGTCCCATGTCCTTCATCTTAAATCTGCTGGCCAGATTTTTCTTGAGGTCTGTGAGGGCCTCCTGCGAGGAAGAACACATGATAAGATCATCCACGTACAATGCCACAAGTAGCAAGCCACGTTCGTCCTCCCGCATATAGACGCTAGGGTCATTTTTGCAATGTGCGAAGGAGATCTCAGCCATGAAGCTGTCCATCTCCTTGTACCAGATCCGTGGGGCCTGTTTCAGCCCGTACAACACCTTCACCAGCTTGCACACCTTACCCTCGGGTGCTTTGACACCTTCCGGTACCTCCATTAGCACCTCCTTGTCGAGCTTCCCATAAAGGAAGGCNAGCCACGTTCGTCCTCCCGCACATAGACGCTAGGGTCATTTTTGCAATGTGCGAAGGAGATCTCAGCCATGAAGCTGTCCATCTCCTTGTACCAGATCCGTGGGGCCTGTTTCAGCCCGTACAACGCCTTCACCAGCTTGCACACCTTACCCTCGGGTGCTTTGACACCTTCCGGTACCTCCATTAGCACCTCCTTGTCGAGCTTCCCATAAAGGAAGGCTGTCTTCACATCCATCTGGTGGATCTCAAGGTCTTTGGCGGCAGCGACAGCAAGCAGGGACCTGATGGAGGCAAACGTGACGACCGGTGCGAAGGTCTCACCGTACTCAGAACCTGCGCGCTGTGAGAACCCTTTCGCCACGAACCTTGCCTTGTACTTGTCGATGCTATCATCTTGCTTCCGCTTCAACCTGAGCACCCACTTTGAGCCCACCACGTGAGCGTTAGCGGGTCTGTCCACCAGCACCCATGTGCCATTTTCTTCGATGGACGCGAGCTCGCTGTCCACCGCCTCCTTCCACTTGGCCGCATCGGGCCTTGCCAGTGCTTCAGCCACAGTGAGCGGCTCTCCCTGAGCCAAACAGGACCAGCTCAGTCCAGTCCAGCTTCCAGTGTCAGCGTCGTACTTTGGAGTTTTTTTTTTCTTTGTCGTGTGCTGTGACGTTGCATTGCTGGTGGATGTTTGCCATGCTGTTGCTCCTGTGGTGTTGGCTGCCCTGGAGTTGAATTTTCCTCTTTTGAAGAGCCACTGGCCTCCGAGCTGGTCTCAGAGGCCTCGGACGTCTCCGACTTTGTGTCGGAGCTCGCCGCTGCGTCAACCTGCGCAGCCGTTCCCCCTGGCACACCACTCTTCTTCACGGCCTGCCGCACTGGCACCACTTGCCAGTTTTCAGGAGCTTGATCTCCTGACTCTAGCAGCACCAACCACTCTCCCTGTTTTGGAGCTTCCGTGGGATCAAGCATCTCTTCCTTGCCTGGTTTCCTCTCGTCAAAGGTTACATCCCGGCTGGTGATGAGTCTTCTTCCTGCCAGGTCCCACAAGCGATATGTCTTGTGGGCCGTCTGATAGCCCACCATAACGCACTTTCGTGCTCTTGAATCCAGCTTGCCAAATACCCTCACCCGCCTGGACCTCTGCCCATGCGGTGCAGCCGAATACCTTCAGGTGTGATGCGTCCGGCTTCTTCCCTGACCAAACTTCTTGTGGTGTCATCTGTTGCTTTCCCTTCTTCTTTCCGCGCCTGCCCAGAGCAGCCGTAAGAGTCAGGTTGACGAGATAGCATGCCGTTCTTGCCGCTTCCGCCCAGAACCGCGGTGGAAGCTTTGCATCAAAGAGCATGCTACGCACCATGCCGAGGATGGTCTGATTCATCCGTTCGGCAACACCATTGCTCTGCGGCGTGTAAGGCGTTGTGGGCTGGTGGCTGATCCCATGTTGCCTCAACCAGCCCTTGCATGCCTTGTACTCTCCACCGTTGTCGCTTCGCATCGCTTTGACTTTCTTTCCGGTATGCCACTCCACCATGGCGACAAACTCCTGCAACTTTTCTCTGACCTCTCCCTTTGCTTTGAGGAAGAAGATCCACACCTTGCGGCTGTGGTCATCTATGAAGGTCAGAAAATACTTGCTACCACCATTTGACGCCGTGCGAAAGGGTCCGCACACGTCGGTGTGAATGAGGTCAAGGGCTGATTCTGCGCGGCGACCATTGCGCTCAAAGCGCGTTCGCTTGGTCTTGCCTTGGAGGCAAGGTTCACACAGGCTGCCACATCCAACCGCATCCTTCTTGCAACCATCCATGCCACGGACCAGCTGTTGTTGCTGGATGACTTGGAGTGTGCTGTTTGCCACATGCCCAAAGCGTCTATGCCACAGATCAGCGTCTTCGTCTTTTGCGGCAGAGGATGCTTTTTCAGTTTTCGTTGGTGTGCTCTCCTGCGTGGGTGTCGAGACCACTGCCTCCGCTGCACCCGCATGGCCCTCCTTTTCCGAGCTCTTTGCTGCCGTTGTCTGCAGTACGTAGAGTCCGTCAACCCGTGGAACCTGTGCCACGAGATCTTTGTTGGCGTAGAGGACCTTGATGTCTTCGTTCCTGGCGATGACCGCCTTCTTCTGCGTGAACACCACCGTCATGTCGTTGTCCGTTATTTTTGACACGGACAGAAGGTTTGCCGCAAAGGAGGGCATGTAGACCACGTCACGTAGCCGTAGATCCTTCTCCGCACCATTGAGGCTGATGCTCACCAGCTTGTCACCCACGCCCTTTGCGTTCACGACGCTACCGTTTGCGCATCTGAACCGCCGATCGGTGGGGCCGATGGAGACAAATCCAGCCTGGTCGTTGCTAGAGTGATGATCGGTGCCGGAGTCAAGCCCAAAAGCTCCTGGCCTGAGCAGCGCCGCTCCTTTTTCTGGAGGCGTGCTCTGTGCCATCATGTTGGT
>SZWC01005811.1:20768-45865 GCA_023375785.1 Penium margaritaceum | reverse complement strand
TTTTTGTTGCCCTTATCTGCTTCCCACGTCTCTGCTGCGTTGAGGCCGATGTAGGCTGATGTTAGCTGATGTCTGCTACCGGTTTTAGGATGCAGATCCGTTGCTTACCCCTTCAGCCGATGTTCACTTGCAGACAGAGAAGATATCTACACCAACACACTTAGGGTCTTGCCACCAAGGGCAGAGCTTGTCCTGGTTGGGACTCAAGGGTCGTGCCTCCAAGGGCAGAGCTTTTCCTTGGTCCCTGTGTGCTGAGTACAGACCAAGCCGTTGAAGTTGATGAAGCTGATGGAGCTGATGGAGCTGATGGAGCCGGCGTGCGCACCTGGAGAGAGCGTACCAGAGTTGAGCGAAGCGTGCCTTACAACTGGTCAGTGTGGGCCCATAACCCTTTGTCAACCGGCCTGAGGCAAANGCAATCACTTGCTAGCAACTGTGTCCACTTAACACTTGGTCACTTTCGCGCGAGGTGCTAGTCAAAGACTAACTCCTGGGGCTTAGACCAACCAGTGTCTTCTTTATACTGTTCCTTAGTTGGACAACTCTGTGAGGAGCATCTAAGGCCAGATTGTGTAATTAGAATGAGGAATGAGCCTGGTACATATAGTCATAGACCTGGCTTCTAAGGTGTGTGGGCAGTGACACTTTTGGGGTGGTCACTCCAAACCACCTCACCAGTCCGCCAATTGGCGCATCCACTGACCGCCAAGTGGCGCACTCTCCTCATGCATGGAGAAATGTCTAAGAAACTTCCCCCGTGCTAGAAGGTCAAAAAACCTCCTGCGCACATCAAGGCTCGATCGCAGGACCTGTTTTCCCTAAGTCCAACATGCTATCCATTGCGCTACACTTCTGGTGTCTCGCTTGGACTTGCACCACGAACAAGGTTTGGGGGACTTACTCCAAGGGAGCAGTGCATGCCCAACCTGTCCGTCAACCCATAGCAGTGGCCATGGGGCATAGAAGAACAACACAAACAAGGCTGGGTTGCACTTGTACTACTGCTACTGATGCCCTTTTCTACTCGGGACTCCGCACGGCGTGTCTACACGCCGTTGGTCTCATGCCTCTCATATTATCCTCTTCTTCTCCTACTCGGACTCCACGCGGTACGACTACGTACCGTGGGTCTCGTCCACACACACAATAGATCCTCAGCTGGGCATCTTTCTTCAACCGCGGTTCGTGCACGCAGTTCTTTGTGTTCTTCCTTGAATCTTTGTCTTCCGCGGTGCGTCTCCAGATGCTCCTCCGTGATTGATGCACAGACACCCCTGCTGTTTGGGTGTTCTCTCCCCTGATTGCTTGGCCCATCCGGTATCCTGCCTGCGTCCTGTCAGTGATTGCGGATCTTGTTGCGGCTTGTCCTTGTTCTCCTTGTGCCGCGGATTTTCCTGCCACTGCTTCCCGTCTCTTTCTTCCCCCGCCACCAGCGCTTCAGTTGGGGGAACCGCTGCAAGTGATTGTGCTATCCTATAGCGGCTCTCCTATCGGCATCCTGATCCTCATTGTCCCTGGACTCCGTGCTATTCCTTGCTCAACTGCGTCCGCGGGAGCCAGCGTACCGTGCGCGGACCTCAGGCTGTCCAGGCCCTTCTTCCGCGGATGGTCCTTTCTTGTGGAGCTGCGGCCAAAGTGTGCTTGACAATGATACCCCAAACCCCCCCTTTTTTGCATGACTCTGTCCCATAGTCTCTCAGGGAGTCTGCCGCGTGAAGTGTCCGCAGGGCCTGGGACGACCCCGGTCCAGGCATGGCCTGCAATATCTCTCCACAGCTCTCCCTTTTCGTTGGAACTTCTCCGCGCACTCGTCATGCACGAAGAGTCTACATCCCTCACACCGCCCCCCCTTCTTGGGTGCGTTGATCAGCGTCTTGCACGAGGCGTAGTGTGGAGCGCATTCGTACTTCTTATAGCTCGAACATTGATAGATTTTATTGCGCTCACTGCTCCGCCCCACTTCCTCGGTGCAGGACTCATGCGCAATGCCTCCGCAGTGCTCGCTGCAGTAAGCTGTCCCGTCAAGCCGGCCAAAGCAATCGTCTCCAGTGCAGGTACGCCTGTTGGAGAACTTCCACTTGATGCTCCGCGTCTTGTTGTGACATTTGCTGCAGGTCAAAATACCCTCCTTCCCACGCTTCCCACACCGCAGGTGACACATAGTCTTACACAGTCCGCAGGATTTGCCGAACTCGTTCAGGTCCACTTCACATGCCGCGCAGGCTGGGGCCAGGGTCTCTTCATCGTAGGACTGCAAGGCCCCTCCCTCCACGGTTGCCACATCCACGCACTTGTGGCACTGCCCTACCCAAACCGAGCTGCCCGGCACGAGGCAACTCAGATGGCTCAGCCTGTGGCCTTGGGTGCAGTTTGCGCCCTTGCTCACAACTTTGGCTCAGATCGGGTTGTTCTCCGCGGCTGCTTTGGGTGAGTCCTGCTCCTCGCATTCCGAGTCCACCTCCTCCCCCTTAGCGGTCACATGCGGCGGCTTCCGTACTCCGCGTTGGCATTCCATCCCTTGACAACACCGCCCGCACTTCCTTTGTCCGCTTCGTCCTCCCTTGTTATCCCGCGGCTGCTCCAGGCATCGGTCACAGATTTTTCGTTGACACCCCTCACAGTCTTGTACCCTCCTGCCCCAACGGTGCCCACATTCGGTGCACACCTGGCTTTCCTTCTCCTTCTGAGCCTGCTCCGCTGCCGCCATCCGGCCCTCCTCCTGCCACCGTTGCATGGTAGTTCCTGTCGCTGTACGGGGTCCTTGCCGTGCCGCTGCCTGCTCCTCCACTTCCTCTTCTTCTTCATCCTCTTCCTCAGGGTCCTACCTTCTGCGTCCCTCTCCTCCTCTTGATCCTGGACTGGCTCCTCCGTCTCCTCCCCTCTTCTGCTCCGCGTCCTCCTCCCGTCCTTCTTTGATGTACTTGAGACACGTGCGATTCAACCCAATGCAGCTCTTGGCCAGCCCCTGATGTACTGGTTGGCCGCAGACGCGACAGACGACCTTCAACAGTGTTGCCTTGGGTAAGTTCTCCCCACATACCACGCAGGGACCTGTGTAGTTTGCCAGGTCGTGGGGGTTCATGGGCGCGCTCCTCTGCGGAGTGGCGGCAGGCGCCTTTGGGGGCATCTCCCCGCTACGTGCTCGCTGGGACCCTGACTGCTCCAGGCGTTCCTGCTGCTCCTGCTGCTGCTGGCCACCCTGCTCCTCCGCCTGCCATCTCCGGTCCACATGTACCTCCCATGCGGGCACTTCCTGGACATGGGAACCGTCCGTCGGTTCCTCCTCCTGAGGCTCTTGGCTCCATGCCTCCTCTTGTGCTGACACCTGAGCCTCACACCGCTCCAACACCTCCTCCGTGCACCATCCCCTCGAACCTTTGCGCTCCTCAAGCGGGGGAAGTGCCCCTCCCGTCCCTGGTATGTGTGTCTACCAGGCTGGGGGTAGCAGGACAAACTCGGTGGCGGGGTAGCTCCGGTTTCAAGGACCCGGCTTTGGTTTCTGTGACCCGGGTTTGGGTTATGTGACCCGGCTTTGGTTTATGTGACCTGGCTTTGGATTATGTGACCTGGCTTTAGTTTCTGTGACCCGGCCTTGGATTCTGTGACCCGACTTTGGTTTTTGTGACCCAGCTTTGGTTTCTATGACCGGGCTTTGGTTCGTTGACCCGTCTTTGGTTTCTGTGACCCAGCTTTGGGTTATGTGATCCGGCTTTGGTTTCCTTGCCCCGGCTTTGGTTTCTGTGACCCGGCTTTGATTTTTGTGACCCGGCTTTGGTTTCTATGACCCAGCTTTGGTTTCTGTGACCCGGCTTTGGTTTCTGTGACTTGGCTTTGGTTTCTGTGACCCGGCTTTGGTTTCTGTTACCCGACTTTGGTTTCTGTGACCCAGCTTTGGTTCCTGTCACCCGGCTTTGGTTTATGTGACCCGGCTTTCGTTTCTCTGACCTGGCTTTGGTTTCTGTGACCCAGCTTTGGTTTGTGTGACCCGGCTTTGCTTTATGTGACCCGGCTTTGTTTTCCGTGACTCGGCTTTTGCTTCTGTGACCTGGCTTTGGTTTCTGTGACCCGGCTTTGGTTGCTGTGACCCGGCTTTTGTTTCTGTAACCCAGCTTTGGTTTCTGTGACCTGGCTTTGGTTTCTGTGGCCTGGCTTTAGTTTCTGTCACCCGGTTTCGGTTTCTGTCATCCGGTTTTGGTTTATGTGACCCGGCTTTGGTTTCTGTGACCCGGCTTTGATTTCCGTGACCCACCTTTGGTTTCTGTGACCCGGCTTTGGTTTCTGTAACCCGGCTTTGGTTTCTGGGACCCGGCTGTGGTTTTTGTGACCCGGCTTTGGTTTATGTGACCCGGCTTTGGTTTTTGTGACCCCGCTTTGGTTTCTCTGATCTGGCTTTGCTTTCTGTGACCTGGCTTTGGTTCTGTAACCTGGCTTTGGTTGCTATGAACCGGCTTTGGTTTCTATGATCCGGCTTTGGATTCTGTGACCCGGTTTTGGCCTATGTGACCCCGCTTTGGTTTCTCTGACCCGGATTTGGTTTATGTGACTCGGCTTTGGTTTTTGTGACTTGGCTTTGGTTTCTGTGACATGGCTTTGGTTTTTGTGACCTGGTTCTGGTTTCAGTGATCCGTCTATGGTTTGTGTGACCCGGCTTTGGTTTCTGTGACCCGGCTTTGCTTTCTGTGACCCGGCTTTGGTTTGTGTGACCCGGCTTTGGTTTCTCTGACCCATCTTTGGTTTCTGCAACCCGGCTTTGGTTTCTGTGACACGGCTTTGGTTTCTATGACCAGGCTTTGGTTTCCATGCTCCGGCTTTGGTTCGTTGACCCAGCTTTTGTTTCTTTGACCTGGCTTTGGTTTATATGATCCGGCTTTGGTTTCTGTGACCCGGCTTTGGTTTCTATGACCCGGCTTTGGTTTCTGCTACTCGGCTTTGGTTTCTATGGCCCGGATTTTGTTCCTGTGACCTGGCTCTGGTTTCTGTGACTTGGTTTGGTTTCTGTGACCTGGCTTTGGTTTCTGTGACCCGACATTGGTTTTTGTGACCCGGCTTTGGTTTCTGTGACCCGCCTTTGCTTTCTGTGACCCGGCTTTGCTTTTCGTGACTCGGCTTTGTTTTCCGTGACTCGGCTTTTGTTTATGTGATCCAGCTTTGGTTTCTCTGACCGGCTTTGGTTTATGTGACCCGGGTTTGGTTTCTCTGACCCGGCTTTGGTTTCTGTGACCCGGCTTTTATTTCTGTGACCCGGCTTCGGTTTCTGTGACCAGACTTTGGTTTCTATGACCCGGCTTTGGTTTTTGTGACCCGGCTTTGGTTACTATGACCCGGCTTTGGTTTTTGTGACCTGGATTTGGATTATGTGACCCGGCTTTAGTTTCTGTGACCCGGCCTTGGATTCTGTGACCCGGCTTTGGTTTCTGTGACCCGGCTTTGGTTTCTATGACTGGCCTTTGGTTTCTGTGCTCTGGCTTTGGTTCGTTGACCGGGCTTTGGTTTCTCTGACCCAGATTTGGGTTATGTGACCCGGCTTTGGTTTCCTTGACCCTGCTTTGGTTTTTGTGACCCGGCTCTGGTTTCTGTGAGTTGGCTTTGATTTCTGTGACCCGGCTTTGGTTTCTGTGACATAGCTTTGGTTTCTGTGACCCGGCTTTCGTTTCTCTGACCTGGCTTTGGTTTCTGTGACCCGGCTTTGGTTTGTGTGACCCGGCTTTGCTTTCTGTGACCCGGCTTTGTTTTCCGTGACTCGGCTTTGGTTTCTGTGACCCAGCTTTGGTTGCTGTGACCCGGCTTTGGTTTCTATAACCCGGCTTTGGTTTCTGTGACCCGGCTTTGGTTTCTGTGACCCGGCTGTAGTTTCTGTGACCCGGCTTTGGTTTCTGTGACCCAGCTTTGGTTTCTGTGACCCGGCTTTGGTTTCTGTGCCCCGGCTTTGGTTTCTGTGACCCGGCTTTGGGTTCTGTGACCCGGCTTTGGTTTCTGTGACCCAGCTTTGGTTGCTGTGACCCGGCTTTGGTTTCTATGACCCGGCTTTGGTTTCTGTGACCCGGCTGTGGTTTCTGTGACCCCGCTTTGGTTTCTGTGACCCGGCTTTGGTTTCTGTGCCCCGGCTTTGGTTTCTGTGACCCGGCTTTGGGTTCTGTGACCCGGCTTTGGTTTCTGTGACCCAGCTTTGGTTGCTGTGACCCGGCTTTGGTTTCTATGACCCGGCTTTGGTTTCTGTGACCCGGCTGTGGTTTCTGTGACCCCGCTTTGGTTTCTGTGACCCGGCTTTGGTTTCTGTGCCCCGGCTTTGGTTTCTGTGACCCGGCTTTGGGTTCTGTGACCCGGCTTTGGTTTCTGTGACCCAGCTTTGGTTGCTGTGACCCGGCTTTGGTTTCTATGACCCGGCTTTGGTTTCTGTGACCCGGCTGTGGTTTCTGTGACCCCGCTTTGGTTTCTGTGACCCGGCTTTGGTTTCTGTGCCCCGGCTTTGGTTTCTGTGACCCGGCTTTGGGTTCTGTGACCCGGCTTTGGTTTCTGTGACCCAGCTTTGGTTGCTGTGACCCGGCTTTGGTTTCTATGACCCGGCTTTGGTTTCTGTGACCCGGCTGTGGTTTCTGTGACCCCGCTTTGGTTTCTGTGACCCGGCTTTGGTTTCTGTGCCCCGGCTTTGGTTTCTGTGACCCGGCTTTGGGTTCTGTGACCCGGCTTTGGTTTCTGTGACCCAGCTTTGGTTGCTGTGACCCGGCTTTGGTTTCTGTAACCCGGCTTTGGTTTCTGGGACCCGGCTTTGGTTTTTGTGACCCGGCTTTGGTTTATGTGACCCGGCTTTTCTTCCCGTGACCCGGCTTTGGTTTCTCTGACCCGGCTTTGGTTTCTGTACCCGGCTTTGGTTTCTGTGACCCGGCTTTGGTTTCTGTGACCCGGCTTTGGTTTCTGTGATCTGGCTTTGGTTTCTGTGACCCGGCTTTAAAATACGTGACCCGCCTCTAGTTTCTGTGACCCGGTTTTGGTTTCTGTGACCCGGCTTTGGTTTTTGTGACCCGGCTTTGGTTTCTGTGACCTGGCTTTGGTTTATGTGGCCCGGCTTTAGTTTATGTGACCCGGCTCTGGTTTCTGTGACCCGGTTTTGGTTTATGTGACCCGGCTTTGGTTTCTGTGACCCGGTTTTGGTTTCCGTGAGCCGGCTTTGGTTTCAGTGACCCGGCTTTGGTTTCTCTAACCCGGCTTTGGTTTCTGTGACCCGGCTTTGGTTTCTATGACCATGCTTTGGTTTTGTGACCCGGCTTTGGTCTTTGTGTACTGGCTTTGGTTTCTGGGACCCGGCTTTGGTTTTTGTGACCCGGCTTTGGTTTCTGTGACCCGGCTTTGGTCCCTGTGACCCTCCTTTGGTTTGTGTGACCTGGCTTTGGTTTCTGTGACCCGCCTTTGGTTCTGTGACCTGGCTTTGGTTGTTGTGACCCGGCTTTGGTTTCTATCATCCGGCTTTGGATTTTGTGACCTGGCTTTGGTTTCTGTGACCCGGCTTTGGTTCTATGACCGGGCTTTGGTTCCTATGCTCCGACTTTGGTTCGTTGACCCGGCTTTTGTTTCTGTGACACGACTTTGGTTTATGTGATACGGCTTCAGTTTTTGTGACCCGGCTTTGGTTTCTATGACCCGGCTTTGGTTTCTATGACCCCGCTTTGGTTCCTATGGCCCGGCTTAGCTTTCTATGACCCGGCTTTGGTTTCTGTGACTTGGCTTTGGTTTCTGTGACCTGGCTTTGGTTTTTGTGGCCCGACTTTGGTTTCTGTGACCCAGCTTTGGTTTCTTTGACCCGGCTTTGGTTTCTGTGACCCGGCTTTCGTCTCTCTCACCTGGCTATGGTTTCTGTGACCCGGCTTTGGTTTGTGTAACCGAGCTTTGCTTTCTGTGACCCGGCTTTGCTTTCTGTGACCCGGCTTTGTTTTCCCTGACTCGGCTTTTGTTTATGTGACCCGGCTTTGGTTTCTCTAACTGGCTCTGGTTTTTCTGACCCGGCTTTGGTTTCTGTGACCCGGCTTTTCTTTATGTGACCCGGCTTTGGTTTATGTGACCCGGCTTTGGTTTTTGTGACCCGGCTTTGGTTTATGTGACCCGGCTTTGGTTTCTGTGACCCGGCTTTTCTTTATGTGACCCGGCTTTGGTTTATGTGACCCGGCTTTGGTTTTTGTGACCCGGCTTTGGTTTATGTGACCAGCTTTGGTTTATGTGACCCGGCTTTGGTTTCAGTGACCCAGCTATAGTTTTTGTGACCCGGCTCTAGTTTCTGTGACCTGGTTTTCATTTATGTGACCCGGCTTTGGTTTATGTGATCCGGCTTTAGTTTCTGTGACCCGGCTTTGGTTCCTGTGACCCGCCTTAGGTTTCTGTGACCCAGCTTTGGTTTTTGTGACCCGGCTTTGGTTTCTGTGACCCAGCGATGGTTTCTGTGATCCGGCTTTGGTTTCTCTGACCCGGCTTTGCTTTTTGTGACCCAGCATTGGTTTCTGTGACCCGGCTTTGGTTTTTGTGGCCTGTCTTTGGTTTCTGTGACCAGCTTTGGTTTCTGTGACCCGGCTTTGGTTTGTGTGACCCGGCTTTGGTTTCTGTGACCCGGCATTTCTTCCTGTGACCCGGCTTTGGTTTCTGTGACCCGGCTTTGGTTTTTGTGACCCGGCGTTGGTTTTTGTGACCCGGCTTTGGTTTTTCTGACCCGGCTTTGGTTTCTATGACCGGCTTTGGTTTTGTGACCCGGCTTTGGTTTTTGTGACCCGGCGTTGGTTTTTGTGACCCGGCTTTGGTTTTTCTGACCCGGCTTTGGTTTCTATGACCGGCTTTGGTTTTGTGACCCGGCTTTGGTTTTTGTGACCCGGTTTTGGTTCTGGGACCCGGCTTTGGTTTATGTGACCCGGCTTTGGTTTCTGTGACCCGGCTTTGGTTTATGTGACCCCGCGTTGGTTTCTGTGACCTGGCTTTGGTTTCTGTGACCCGGTTTTGGTTCTATGAACTGGCTTTGGTTGCTGTGACCTGGCTTATGTTTCTGTGATCCGGTTTTGGATTCTATGACCCGGCTTTGGTTTCTGTGACCCGGCTTTGGTTTCTATGACCGGGCTTTGGTTTCTGTGCTCTGGCTTTGGTTCGTTGACCCTGCTTTAGTTTCCGTGACCCGGCTTTGGTTTCTGTGATTCGGCTTTGGTTTCAGTGAACCGGCGTTGGTTTCTGTGACCCGGCTTTGGTTTCTATGACCCGGCTTTGGTTTCTATGACTCGGCTTTGGTTTCTGTGATCCGGCTTTGGTTTCCGTGACTTGGCTTTGGTTTCTATGACACGGCTTTGGTTTCTATGACCCGACTTTGGTTTCTGTGACCCGGCTTTGCTTTCTGTGATCCGGCTTTGTTTCCTGTAACTCGGCTTTAGTTTCTGTGACCCGGCTTTGGTTTCTGTGACCCGGCTTTGGTTGCTGTGACCCGGCGTTGGTTTCTATGATCCGCCTTTGGTTTTAATGACCCGGCTTTGGTTTTTGTCACCCAGCTTTGGTCTCTGTGACCCTGCTTTGATTTCTGTGACCCGGCTTTGGTTTTTGTGACCCGGCTTTGGTTTTTGTGATCCGGCTTTGGTTTTTGTAGCCAGGCTTTGGTTTCTGTGACCCGGCTTTTATTTGTGTGACCCGGCTCAGGTTTATGTGATCCAGATTTGGTTTATGTGACCTGGCTTTGGTTTCTATGACCCGGCTTTGGTTTCTGTGAGCCGGCTTTGGTTTCTATGACCCGGCTTTGGTGTCTGTGACCTGGCTTTCGTCTATGTGACCCGGCTTTGGTTTCTGTGACCCGGCTTTGGTTTCCGTGACCCGGCTTTAGTTGCTGTGACCCCGCTTTGGTTTTTGAGATCCGGTTTGGTTTCTGTGACCCGACAGTGGTTTCTATGACCCGGCTTTGGTTTATGTAACCCGGCTTTGGTTTCTGTGACCCGGCTTTGGTTTATGTGACCCGGCTTTGGTTTCTGTGACCCGACTTTGGTTTTTGTGACCCGGCTTTGGTTTCTGTAATCCGGCTTTGGTTTCTCTGACCTGGCTTTTGTTTCTGTGACCCGGCTTTGGTTTCTGTGACCCGTCTTTGGTTTCTGTGAACGGGGTTTGGACCCTCTGTCACCCGGCTTTGGTTTCTGTGACCGGGCTTTGGTTTCTGTGACCCGGCTTTGGTTTTTGTAATCCGGATTTGGTTTCTGTGACCCTGCTTTGGTTTTTGTGACCTGGCTTTTGTTTATGTGACTCGTCTTTGGTTTCTGTGACCCGGGTTTGGTTTATGTGACTCGTCTTTGGTTTCTATAGCCCGGCTTAGGACCCTCTGAGACCCAGCTTTGGTTCTGTGACCCGACTTTGGTTTCTGTGACCCGGCTTTGGTTTCTGTGACCCGACTTTGGTTTTTGTGACCTGTGTTTGGTTTATGTGACCCGGCTTTGGTTTCTGTGACCCGGCTTTGGTTTCTGTGACTCGTCTTTGGTTTCTATAGCCCGGCTTAGGACCCTCTGTGACCCAGCTTTGGTTTCTGTGACCTGGCTTTGGTTTATGTGACCCGGCTTTGGTTTCTGTGACCCGGCTTTGGTTTCTGTGACTCATCTTTGGTTTCTATAGCCACTTACGACCCTCTGAGACCCAGCTCTGGTTTCTGTGACCCGGCTTTGGTTTGTGTGACCCGGCTTTGGTTTCAGTGACCCGGCTTTGGTTTCTATGACCCGGCTTTGGTTTCTGTGACTCGGCTTTGGTTTCTATGACCCGTCTTTTGGTTATGTGACCCGGCTTTGGTTTATGTGACCTGGCGTTGGTTTCTGTGACCCGGATTTGGTTTATGTGACCCGGCTTTGGTTTCTGTGCCCCGGCTTTGGTTTCGGTGACCCGGCTTTGGTTTCTGTGACCGTTTTTTGTTTGTGTGACCCGGCTTTGGCTTCTATTACCCGGTTTCGGTTGCTGTGACCCGGCTTTGGTTTCCGTGACCTGGCGTTGGGTTCCGTGACCCGGCTTTGGTTTCTGTGACCCAGTTTTGGTTTCCGTGACCAGGCTTTGATTTATGTGACCCAGCTTTGGTTTCTGTGACCCGGCTTTGGTTTCTGTGACCCGGCTTTGGTTTCTGTGACCCGGCTTTGGTTTCTGTGACCCGGCTTTGGTTTCTTTGAATCGGCTATGATTTCTATGACCCGGCTTTTGTTTGTGTGACCCGGCTTTGGTTTATGTGACCCGGCTTTCATTTCTGTGACCCGGCTTTGGTTTTTCTGACCTGGCTTTGGTTTCTATGACACGGCTTTGGTTTCTGTGACTTGGCTTTGGTTTATGTGACCTAGCTTTGGTTTCTAAGACCCGGCTTTTAGTTTCTATGACCCGGCTTTGGTTTCTGTGATCTGGCTTTGCTTTCAGTCACCTGGCTTTGGATTTTGTGTCCGGCTTTGGTTTCTCTGACCCGGCTTTGGTTTCTGTGACCCGGCTTTGGTTTCTGTGACCTGGCTTTGATTTGCTGTGACCTGGCTCTGGATTCTGTGACTCGGCTTTGGTTTCTGTGACTTGGCTTTGGTTTCCGTGACATGGCTTTGGTTTTTGTGACCTGGTTCTGGTTTCAGTAATCCGGCTCTGGTTTGTGTGACCCGGCTTTGGTTTCTGTGACCCGGCTTTGGTTTCTGTAACCCGGCTTTGGTTTCTGTGACCCGGCTTTGGTTTCTATGACCCTACCTTTGGTTTTGTGACCCGGCTTTGGTTTTGGTGACCTGGCTTTTGTTTCTGGGACCCGGCTTTGGTTTATGTGACCCGGCTTTAGTTTTAGTAACTCAGCTTTGGTTTTTGTGATCCCGCTTTGGTTTCTGTGACCTGGCTTTGGTTTTTGTGATCGGGCTTTGGTTCTGTGACCTGGATTTGGTTGATGTGACCCGACTTTTGTTTCTATGATCCGGCTTTGGATTATGTGACCCAGCTTTGGTTTCTATGACCCGGCTCTAGTTTCTATGTCCGGGCTTTGGTTTCTATGCTCCGGCTTTGGTTCGTTGACCCGGCTTTGGTTTCTTCGACCTGGCTTTGGTTTTTATGATCCGGCTTTGGTTTCTGTGACCCGGCTTTGGTTTCTATGACCCGGCTTTGGTTTCTGTTGCTCGGCTTTGGTTTCTTTGCCCCGGATTTGGTTTCTGTGACCCGGCTTTGGTTTCTGTGACTTGGCTTTGGTTTCTGTGACCTGGCTCTGGTTTCTGTGACCCGACTTTGGTTTTTGTGACCCGGCTTTGGTTTCTTTGACCCGGCTTTGGTTTCTGTGACCCGGCTTTTGTTTCTCTCACCTGGCTTTGGTTTCTGTGACCCGGCTTTGGTTTGTGTGACCCGGCTTTGCTTTCTGTGACCCGGCTTTGCTTTCCGTGACTCGGCTTTGTTTTCCGTGACTCGGCTTTTGTTTATGTGATCCGGCTTTGGTTTCTCTGACCAGCTTTGGTTTTTGTGACCCGGGTTTGGTTTCTCTGACCCGGCTTTGGTTTCTGTGACCCGGCTTTTCTTTCTGCGACCCGGCTTTGGTTTCTGTGACCAGGCTTTGGTTTGTATGACCCGGCTTTGGTTTCTGTGACCCGGCTTTGGTTTCTGTGACCCGGCTTTGGTTTCTGTGACCTGGCTTTGGTTTCTGTGCTCCGGCTTTGGTTCGTTGACCTGGCTTTGGTGTCTGTGACCCAGCTTTGGGTTATGTGATCCGGCTTTGGTTTCCTTGACCCGGCTTTGGTTTATGTGACCCGGCTTTGGTTTTCGTGACCCGGCTTTGGTTTCTATGACTCGGCTTTGGTTTCTGTGACCCGGCTTTGGTTTCTGTTCCTTGGTTTTGGTTTCTGTGACCCGGCTTTGGTTTCTGTTACCCGACTTTGATTTCTGTGACCCGGCTTTGGTTTCTGTGACCCGGCTTTGGTTTATGTGACCCGGCTTTCGTTTCTCTGACCTGGCTTTGGTTTCTGTGACCTGGCTTTGGTTTGTGTGACCCGGCTTTGCTTTCTATGACCCGGCTTTGTTTTCCATGACTCGGCTTTTGTTTCTGTGACCCGGCTCTGGTTTCTATGACCCGGCTTTGGTTGCTGTGACCCGGCTTTGGTTTCTGTAACCCGGCTTTGGTTTCTGTGACCCGGCTTTGGTTTATGTGACCCGGCTTTAGTTTTTGTGACCCGGCTTTGATTTCTGTCATCCGGTTTTGGTTTCTGTGACCCAGATTTGGTTTTTGTGACCCGGCTTTGGTTTCCGTGACCCGGCTTTGGTGTCTGTGACCCGGCTTTGGTTTATGTAGCCCGGCTTTGGTTTCTGGGACCCGGCTTTGGTTTCTATGACCCCGCTTTGGTTTTGTGACCCGGCTTTGGTTTTTGTGACATGGCTTTGGTTTCTGGGACCCGGTTGTGGTTTCTGTGATCCGGCTTTAGTTTCTGTGACCTGGCTTTGGTTTCTGTGACCTCGCTTTGGTTCCTCTGACCTGGCTTTGCTTTCAGTGACCCGGCTTTGGTTCTGTGACCTGGCTTTGGTTGCTATGAGCCGGCTTTGGTTTCTATGATCCGGCTTTGGATTCTGTGACCCGGCTTTGGCTTCTGTGACCTGGCTTTGGTTTCTGTGACCCGGGCTTGGTTTCTCTGGCCCGGCTTTGGTTTCTGTGACCCGGCTTTTCTTTCTGCGACCCGGCTTTGGTTTCTGTGACCAGGCTTTGGTTTCTATGACCCGGCTTTGGTTTCTGTGACCCGGCTTTGGTTTCTGTGACCCGGCTTTGGTTTCTGTGACCCGGCTTTTGTTTCTGTGACCTGGCTTTGGATTATGTAACCCGGCTTTAGTTTCTGTGACCCGGCCTTGGATTCTGTGACCCGGCTTTGGTTTCTGTGACCCACCTTTGGTTTCTATGACCGGGCTTTGGTTTCTGTGCTCCGGCTTTGGTCCGTTGACCCGGCTTTGGTTTCTGTGACCCAGCTTTGGGTTATGCGATCCGGCTTTGGTTTCTTGAACCCGGCTTTGGTTTCTGTGACCCGGCTTTGGTTTTCGTGACCCGGCTTTGGTTTCTATGACTCGGCTTTGGTTTCTGTGACCCGGCTTTGGTTTCTGTTCCTTGGCTTTGGTTTCTGTGACCCGACTTTGGTTTCTGTTACCCGACTTTGGTTTCTGTGACCCGGCTTTGGTTTCTGTGACCCGGCTTTGGTTTATGTGACCCGGCTTTCGTTTCTCTGACCTGGCTTTGGTTTCTGTGACCCGGCTTTGGTTTGTGTGACCCGGCTTTGCTTTCTGTGACCCGGCTTTGTTTTCTGTGACTCGGCTTTTGTTTCTGTGACTCGGCTTTGGTTTGTGTGACCCAGCTTTGGTTGCTTTGACCCGGCTTTGGTTTCTGTAACCCGGCTTTGGTTTATGTGACCCGGCTTTGGTTTCTGTGACCCGGCTTTAGTTTCTGTGACCCGGCTTTGGCTTCTGTCATCCAGTTTTGGTTTCTATGACCCGGCTTTGGTTTTTGTGACCCGGCTTTGGTTTCCGTGACCCGGCTTTGGTGTCTGTGACCCGGCTTTGGTTTATGTAACCCGGCTTTGGTTTTTGGGACCCAGCTTTGGTTTCTATGACCCCGCTTTGGTTTTGTGACCCGGCTTTAGTTTTTGTGACCTGGATTTGGTTTCTGGGACCTGGTTGTGGTTTCTGTGATCCGGCTTTGGTTTCTGTGACCTGGCTTTGGTTTCTGTGACCTCGCTTTAGTTTCTCTGTCCTGGCTTTGCTTTATGTGACCCGGCTTTGGTTCTGTGACCTGGCTTTGGTTGTTATGAACCGGCTTTGGTTTCTATGATCCGGCTTTGGATTCTGTGACTTCCATCCCAACTCCAGCCCAACTTCCATCCCAACTTCCAACCCAACTTCCAACCTAACTTCCAACCCAATTTCCAACCCTACTTCCAACCCATCATCCAGCCCAATATCCAACCCATTTTCTCATCCAGCTTCTAATCCAACTTCCGACCCAACTTCCAACCTAACTTCCAACCCAACTTCCAACCCAATTTTCAGCCGAACTTCCAACCCAACTTCCAACCCAATTTTCAGCCGAACTTCCAACCCAACTTCCAACCCAATTTTCAGCCGAACTTCCAACCCAACTTCCAACCCAATTTTCAGCCGAACTTCCAACCCAACTTCCAACCCAATTTTCAGCCGAACTTCCAACCCAACTTCCAACCCAATTTTCAGCCGAACTTCCAACCCAACTTCCAACCCAATTTTCAGCCGAACTTCCAACCCAACTTCCAACCCAATTTTCAGCCGAACTTCCAACCCAACTTCCAACCCAATTTTCAGCCGAACTTCCAACCCAACTTCCAACCCAATTTTCAGCCGAACTTCCAACCCAACTTCCAACCCAATTTTCAGCCGAACTTCCAACCCAACTTCCAACCCAATTTTCAGCCGAACTTCCAACCCAACTTCCAACCCAATTTTCAGCCGAACTTCCAACCCAACTTCCAACCCAATTTTCAGCCGAACTTCCAACCCAACTTCCAACCCAATTTTCAGCCGAACTTCCAACCCAACTTCCAACCCAATTTTCAGCCGAACTTCCAACCCAACTTCCAACCCAATTTTCAGCCGAACTTCCAACCCAACTTCCAACCCAATTTTCAGCCGAACTTCCAACCCAACTTCCAACCCAATTTTCAGCCGAACTTCCAACCCAACTTCCAACCCAATTTTCAGCCGAACTTCCAACCCAACTTCCAACCCAATTTTCAGCCGAACTTCCAACCCAACTTCCAACCCAATTTTCAGCCGAACTTCCAACCCAACTTCCAACCCAATTTTCAGCCGAACTTCCAACCCAACTTCCAACCCAATTTTCAGCCGAACTTCCAACCCAACTTCCAACCCAATTTTCAGCCGAACTTCCAACCCAACTTCCAACCCAATTTTCAGCCGAACTTCCAACCCAACTTCCAACCCAATTTTCAGCCGAACTTCCAACCCAACTTCCAACCCAATTTTCAGCCGAACTTCCAACCCAACTTCCAACCCAATTTTCAGCCGAACTTCCAACCCAACTTCCAACCCAATTTTCAGCCGAACTTCCAACCCAACTTCCAACCCAATTTTGAGCCCAACTTCCAACTCAACTTCCAACCCAACGGTCAACCCAACTTCCAACCCAACTTCCTACCCAACTTCCAACCCAACTTCCAAGCCAACTTCCAACCCAACATCCAACCCAACGTCCAACCCATTTCCTTATCCAACTTTCAACCTAACTTCCGACCCAACTTCCAACCTAACTTCCATCCCAACCTCCATCCCAACTTCCATCCCACCTTCCAGCCCAACTTCCATCCCAACTTCCAACTCAGCTTCCAACCCAAATTCCAACCCAGCTTCCACTCCAACTTCCAATCCAACTTCCATCCCATCTTCCATTCCAACTTACAACCCAACTTCCAACTCAACTTCCAACCCAACTTCTAACCCATTCTAACTCAACTTCCAACCCAACTTCCAACCCAACTTCCAACCCAGATCCCATTCCAACTTTTAAGCCAACTTCCAATCCAACGTCCAACCCAACTTCCAACCCAACTTCCAACCCAACCTCAAACCCAACTTCCAACCTAACTTCCAACCCAACTTCCATCCCAACTTCCAACCCAACTTCCAACCCAACTTCCAACGCAATTTCCAATCCAACTTCCAACCCAACTTCCAACCTAACTTCCAACCCAACTTCCAACCCAGCATCCAACCCAGCTTCCAACCCAACTTCCAACCCAACGTCCAACCCATTTCCTTATCCAACTTTCAACCCAACTTCCGACCCAACTTCCAACCCAGCATCCAACCCAGCTTCCAACCCAACTTCCAACCCAACGTCCAACCCATTTCCTTATCCAACTTTCAACCCAACTTCCGACCCAACTTCCAACCCAGCATCCAACCCAGCTTCCAACCCAACTTCCAACCCAACGTCCAACCCATTTCCTTATCCAACTTTCAACCCAACTTCCGACCCAACTTCCAACCCAGCATCCAACCCAGCTTCCAACCCAACTTCCAACCCAACGTCCAACCCATTTCCTTATCCAACTTTCAACCCAACTTCCGACCCAACTTCCAACCCAGCATCCAACCCAGCTTCCAACCCAACTTCCAACCCAACGTCCAACCCATTTCCTTATCCAACTTTCAACCCAACTTCCGACCCAACTTCCAACCCAGCATCCAACCCAGCTTCCAACCCAACTTCCAACCCAACGTCCAACCCATTTCCTTATCCAACTTTCAACCCAACTTCCGACCCAACTTCCAACCCAACTTCCAAGCTAACTTCCAGCCCAACTTCCATCCCAACTTCCAACCTAATTTCCAACCCAAATTTCAACCCAACATCCAACCCAACGTCCAATCCATTTTATAATCCAACTTCCAGCCCAACTTCCAACCCAACTTCCAACCCAACTTCCAACCCAACCTCCAACCCAACTTCCAACCCAACTTCCAACCCAGCATCCAACCCAGCTTCCAACCCAACTTCCAACCCAACTTCCAACCCAACTTCCAACCAACTTCCAACCCAACTTCCAACCCAACTTCCAACCCCGCTTCTAACCCAGTTTCCAACCCAACTTTCAATCCAACTTCCAACCCAACTTCCAATCCAACTTCCAACCTAACTTCCAACCCAACTTCCATCCCAACTTCCATCCCAACTTCCAACCCAGCTTCCAACCCAAGTTCCAACCCAGCTTCCAACCCAACTTCCAACCCAACTTCCAACACAACTTCCAACCTAACTTTTAACCCAGCATCCAACCCAACTTCCAACCCAAATTCCAACCCAACTTTCAACCAACTTCCAACCCAACTTCCAACCCAACTTCCAACCCAATTTCCAACCCTACTTCCAACCCATCATCCAGCCCAATATCCAACCCATTTTCTCATCCAGCTTCTAATCCAACTTCCGACCCAACTTCCAACCTAACTTCCATCCCAACCTCCATCGCAACTTCCATCCCACTTTCCAGCCCAACTTCCATCCCAACTTCCATCCCAACTTCGAACCCAATTTCCATCCCAACTTTCAACCCAACATCCAACCCAACGTCAAACCAATTTTCTAATCCAACTTCGAACCCAACTTCCAACCCAACTTCCAAGCCAACTTCCAACCCAACATCCAACCCAACTTCCAACCCAACTTCCAACCCAGCATCCAACCCAGCTTCCAACCCAACTTTCAACCCAATTTCCAACCCAACTTCCAGCCCAACTTCCTAACCCAACTTCCAACCCAACTTCCAACCCAATTTTGAGCCGAACTTCCAACTCAACTTCCAACCCAACGGTCAACCCAACTTCCAACCTAACTTTTAACCCAGCATCCAACCCAACTTCCAACCCAAATTCCAACCCAACTTTCAACCAACTTCCAACCCAACTTCCAACCCAACTTCCAACCCAACTTTGAACCCAACTTCCAACTCAACTTCCAGCCCAACGGTCAACGTAACTTCCAATCCAACTTCCAACCCAACTTCCAACCCAACTTCCATGCCAACGTCAAACCCAACTTCCATCCCAACGGTCAACGTAACTTCCAATCCAACTTCCAACCCAACTTCCAACCCAACTTCCATGCCAACGTCAAACCCAACTTCCATCCCAACTTTCCTCCTATCATCCAACCCAACTTCCTACCCAACTTCCAACCCAACTTCCAACCCAACGTCCAACCCAGCTTCCAACCCCGCTTCCGACCCAACCTTTAAACCAACTTCCAATCCAACTTCCAACCCAACTCCCAACCCAATTTCCAACCCAACTTCCAACCCAACTTCCAACCCAACTTCCATCCCAACTTCCATCCCAACTTCCAACCTAATTTCCAACCCAAATTTCAACCCAACTTCCAACCCAAGTTCCTACCCAACATCCAACCCAACTTCCAACCTAACTTCCAACCCAACTTCCAATCCAACTTCCAACCCAACTTCCAACCCAACTTCCAAGCTAACTTCCAACCCAACTTCCATCCCAACTTCCATCCCAACTTCCAACCCAGCGTCCAAACCAAATTCCAACCCAGCTTCCAACCCAACTTCCAACCCATTTTCCAACACAAATTCCGACCCAACTTCCAACCCAGCATCCAACCCAGCTTCCAAAACAACTTTGAACCCAACTTCCAACCCAACTTCCAACCCAAACTCCAACCCAGCTTCCAATCCAACTTCCAATCCAACTTCCATCCCATCTTCCATTCCAACTTACAACCCAACTTCCAACTCAACTTCCAACCCAACTTCTAACCCATTCTAACTCAACTTCCAACCCAACTTCCAACCCAACTTCCAACTCAACTTCCAACCCAACGTCCAACCCAACTTCCAACCCAACTTCCAACCCAATTTCCAACCCAACTTCCAACCCAACTTCCAACTCCACTTCCAACCCAACTTCCAACCCAACTTCCAACGCAATTTCCAACCCAACTTCCAACCCAACATCCAACCCAAATTCCAACCCAACTTCCAACCCAACTGCCAACCCAACTTCCAACCCAACTTCCAACCCAATTTCCAACCCAACTTCCAACCCAACTTCCAACTCCACTTCCAACCCAACTTCCAACCCAACTTCCAACGCAATTTCCAACCCAACTTCCAACCCAACATCCAACCCAAATTCCAACCCAACTTCCAACCCAACTGCCAACCCAACTTCCAACCCAACTTCCAACCCAATTTCCAACCCAACTTCCAACCCAACTTCCAACTCCACTTCCAACCCAACTTCCAACCCAACTTCCAACGCAATTTCCAACCCAACTTCCAACCCAACATCCAACCCAAATTCCAACCCAACTTCCAACCCAACTGCCAACCCAACTTCCAACCCAACTTCCAACCCAATTTCCAACCCAACTTCCAACCCAACTTCCAACTCCACTTCCAACCCAACTTCCAACCCAACTTCCAACGCAATTTCCAACCCAACTTCCAACCCAACATCCAACCCAAATTCCAACCCAACTTCCAACCCAACTGCCAACCCAACTTCCAACCCAACTTCCAACCCAATTTCCAACCCAACTTCCAACCCAACTTCCAACTCCACTTCCAACCCAACTTCCAACCCAACTTCCAACGCAATTTCCAACCCAACTTCCAACCCAACATCCAACCCAAATTCCAACCCAACTTCCAACCCAACTGCCAACCCAACTTCCAACCCAACTTCCAACCCAATTTCCAACCCAACTTCCAACCCAACTTCCAACTCCACTTCCAACCCAACTTCCAACCCAACTTCCAACGCAATTTCCAACCCAACTTCCAACCCAACATCCAACCCAAATTCCAACCCAACTTCCAACCCAACTGCCAACCCAACTTCCAACCCAACTTCCAACCCAATTTCCAACCCAACTTCCAACCCAACTTCCAACTCCACTTCCAACCCAACTTCCAACCCAACTTCCAACGCAATTTCCAACCCAACTTCCAACCCAACATCCAACCCAAATTCCAACCCAACTTCCAACCCAACTGCCAACCCAACTTCCAACCCAACTTCCAACCCAATTTCCAACCCAACTTCCAACCCAACTTCCAACTCCACTTCCAACCCAACTTCCAACCCAACTTCCAACGCAATTTCCAACCCAACTTCCAACCCAACATCCAACCCAAATTCCAACCCAACTTCCAACCCAACTGCCAACCCAACTTCCAACCCAACTTCCAACCCAATTTCCAACCCAACTTCCAACCCAACTTCCAACTCCACTTCCAACCCAACTTCCAACCCAACTTCCAACGCAATTTCCAACCCAACTTCCAACCCAACATCCAACCCAAATTCCAACCCAACTTCCAACCCAACTGCCAACCCAACTTCCAACCCAACTTCCAACCCAATTTCCAACCCAACTTCCAACCCAACTTCCAACTCCACTTCCAACCCAACTTCCAACCCAACTTCCAACGCAATTTCCAACCCAACTTCCAACCCAACATCCAACCCAAATTCCAACCCAACTTCCAACCCAACTGCCAACCCAACTTCCAACCCAACTTCCAACCCAATTTCCAAGCGAACTTCCAACCCAACTTCCAACCCAAGTTCCAACCCAACTTCCAACCCAACTTCCAACCCGATTTCGAACCCAAATTTCAACCCAACATCCAACCCAACGTCCAATCCATTTTATAATCCAACTTCCAGCCCAACTTCCAACCCAACTTCCAACCCAACTTCCAACCCAACCTCCAACCCAACTTCCAACCCAATTTCCAACCCAGCATCCAACCCAGCTTCCAACCCAACTTCCAACCCAACTTCCAACCCAACTTCCAACCAACTTCCAACCCAACTTCCAACCCAGTTTCCAACCCAACTTCCAACCCAACTTTGGACCCAACTTCCAGCTCAACTTCCAACCCAACGGTCAACCCAACTTCCAACCCAACTTCCAACCCAACTTCCATCCCAACTTCTATCCCAACTTCCAACCTAAATTCCAACCCAACTTCCAACCCAACTTCCAACCCAAGTTCCAACCCAACTTCCAACCCAACTTCCAGCCTAACTTCCAACCCAACTTCCAATCCAACTTCCAACCCAACATCCAACCCAACTTCCAACCTAACTTCCAACCCAGCATCCAACCCAGCTTCCAAACCAACTTTCAACCCAACTTCCAACCCAACTTCCAACCCAACTTCCAACCCAACTTCCAACCCAAATTCCAACCCAACTTCCATCCCAACTTCCAACCCAACTTCCAACCCAACTTCCAATCCAACTTCCATCCCATCTTCCATCCCAACTTCCAACCCAACTTCCAACCTAACTTCCAACCCAATTTCCAACCCTACTTCCAACCCATCATCCAGCCCAATATCCAACCCATTTTCTCATCCAGCTTCTAATCCAACTTCCGACCCAACTTCCAACCTAACTTCCATCCAAACCTCCATCCCAACTTCCATCCCAACTTCCAGCCCAACTTCCATCCCAACTTCCATCCCAGCTTCCAACCCAATTTCCATCCCAACTTTCAACCCAACATCCAACCCAACGTCAAACCCATTTTCTAATCCAACTTCGAACCCAACTTCCAACCCAACTTCCAAGCCAACTTCCAACCCAACCTCCAACCCAACTTCCAACCCAACTTCCAACCCAGCATCCAACCCAGCTTCCAACCCAACATTCAACCCAACTTCCAACCCAACTTCCAGCCCAACTTCCTAATCCAAATTCCAACCCAACTTCCAACCGAATTTTGAGCCGAACTTCCAACTCAACTTCCAACCCAACGGTCAACCCAACTTCCAACCCAACTTCCAACCCAACTTCCAACCCAACTTCCATCCAAACGTCAAACCCAACTTCCATCCCAACTTCCAACCCAACTTTCCACCCAACTTCCAACCGAATTTCGAGCCGAACTTCCAACCCAACGTCCAACCCAACTTCCCCCCCACCTTCCAACCCAACTTTCCACCCAACTTCCAACCGAATTTCGAGCCGAACTTCCAACCCAACGTCCAACCCAACTTCCCCCCCACCTTCCAACCCAACTTTCCACCCAACTTCCAACCGAATTTCGAGCCGAACTTCCAACCCAACGTCCAACCCAACTTCCCCCCCACCTTCCAACCCAACTTTCCACCCAACTTCCAACCGAATTTCGAGCCGAACTTCCAACCCAACGTCCAACCCAACTTCCCCCCCACCTTCCAACCCAACTTTCCACCCAACTTCCAACCGAATTTCGAGCCGAACTTCCAACCCAACGTCCAACCCAACTTCCCCCCCACCTTCCAACCCAACTTTCCACCCAACTTCCAACCGAATTTCGAGCCGAACTTCCAACCCAACGTCCAACCCAACTTCCCCCCCACCTTCCAACCCAACTTTCCACCCAACTTCCAACCGAATTTCGAGCCGAACTTCCAACCCAACGTCCAACCCAACTTCCCCCCCACCTTCCAACCCAACTTTCCACCCAACTTCCAACCGAATTTTGAGCCCAACTTCCAACCCTACTTCCAACTCAACTTCCATCCCAACTTCCATCCCAACTTCCAACCCAGCTTCCAACCCAAGTTCCAACCCAGCTTCCAACCCAACTTCCAACCCAACTTCCAACACAACTTCCAACCTAACTTCCAACCCAGCATCCAACCCAACTTCCAACCCAAATTCCAACCCAACTTTCAACCAACTTCCAACCCAACTTCCAACCCAACTTTGAACCCAACTTCCAACTCAACTTCCAGCCCAGCGGTCAACGTAACTTCCAGTCCAACTTCCAACCCAACTTCCAACCCAACTTCCATGCCAACGTCAAACCCAACTTCCATCCCAACTTTCCTCCCATCATCCAACCCAACTTCCTAACCAACTTCCAACCCAACTTCCAACCCAACTTCCAACCCAGCTTCCAATTCCGCTTCCGACCCAACCTTTAAACCAACTTCCAACCCAACTTCCAACCCAACTCCCAACCCAATTCCCAACCCAACTTCCAACCCAACTTCAAAGTGCAAAGGATGGGCAGAGCGAAGACACGGCGGCGAAGCCGCGGAACCAAAGGGGGAACAGGATGAGCAGAATTGTTCTGGTTAACTCGAGGGAATGAACATCCTCGGTATAAAAGGACAGAACAGGACAAAGTAGACAAAGCAACGGCTTCTTTTCCGCTAGCCGGACGCGGTGTGACAGACGTCATTTTATTAGGGGATGACTTGACAGTGGGTTCCTAACGGTCGAGCGATCGGAGGGCCGTTGGTCAAGTTGGTTCAGTGCGGGACCGGAACCGTTATTGAGATGTCTTATCGGTGTGGTTTTTTTACACCCCCGGTCACTCTGATAAGCGTTTAGAAGGGAACACCTATCCACTGGTGTTTATGTATTGTTCTCTGACGAGTCTTCTGAAGGGGCAAGATCGTCTGAGGAGGATTCTTGTGGTGGAGAGGGAGTTGGTGGCATTGGGGGAGGAGTAGGCAGCCGATATGGAGGGAGTGCATAAGGAGTGTATATTCTGTGTACTCCTCTGCGACGTGCTGTTTAGTCGGCAGGTTCTCCTTGTGCGCACAACTCTTTGATGTCATTCACAATGAAGGAGACATTCAGTCCTCCTGCAATGATGATGTCATGGAATGGGTGATCTGTGGTTGTGAGCAGTAGTGCCCGGGCTTGGCAGAGGGCGTAGTAGTAGTTTTCCCGGTCTGCTCGGAGTTGGTAAGGTCTCCAGTTTACCTGGTCTATGAACAGGTCTCTGAGGAGAAAACCACGGACTGTCACTCTTTGAGTGACGCGCATCAGCGCATATTCCCATTCAATGAAGTTGTTGTCTTCTTCATCCACGAATTCGAGCACTGGGATGCGGTCAATCAGGGAAGCTACATTGCGATCCATGTCAGGCTCTTGAGGTCTGCGAGCCCATCTTCGTAAAATGTACTGAGGGTCATTGTGGGCCATGGTGGGGAGTAAGGCCTTCAAATGATCAGTGCGGGGTGGATGCGATTCGGCGAATTTGTGTGCCGGAGAAGGAGGCGACTGCTGAGAAGGAGGGGGATGCTGCGGAGGAGGCGGCTGCTTGTGAAGTGAGTATAGAAATGGAAGCTCGTGCGCTGCAGAGGGTTGTTTTCGGCTTGGGCGCAGGTCGTCGCGGAACAGACGATGCGATCGGGCGGATCCGTGTGCCGAGTGAGTGATGGAGGCGGATGATGGCGAAGGAATGATGGATAATGAAGTGGGCGCAGGGGCGAACGGCGTGCGCTGATGGATGTTTCTGCGTGGGCGCGGGTCGTCGCGACTTGAGTGATGCGACTGAGCGGATCCTGGTGCCGAGCGAAGACAAAGTGAATGATGGCGAAGAATATGACTGATGATGGTGTGGGCGCAGGGGCAAAACCACGTGCGCTGATGACGGTTTCGGCGTGGGCACAAGTCATCGCGGAACGGGCGATGCGACCGGGCGGATCCTTGTGCCGGGCTGATAATGGAAGCTGAGGAAGACGATTGATTGATGAGTGGGCGCAGGGGCGAAACCTCGTGCGCTGCAGAAAGGTTTGGCGTGGGCGCAGGTCGTCACGGAAAAAGGCGATGCGACC
>SZWC01005810.1:104367-143767 GCA_023375785.1 Penium margaritaceum | reverse complement strand
CAACCTCTAGTTTGAGACTCCGGTGCCTAATCAACCAAGCCATAAAGGTATGGTTCCTATGATGAGCCACATGGGACATACCCATTATGGGCAGTGCATTCCTGGCCCATCTCAGAACAGACCAAGGGGACATACTCCATAGAGCAGTGCATGCCTTGTCTGTATGTGTAGCTAGCCAGCTAGGTAGTGGACAAGGTGCACACTAATTCAACACGCACCACTCCGCAACCGGTTCGCACCACTCCACAACCAGTTCGCATCTCTCCGCAACCAGTTCGCACCACTCCACAGCCGGTTTGCACCACTCCGCAACCAGTTCACACGACTCCGCAACCGGTTTGCACCACTCCGCAACCAGTTCGCACCACTCTGCAACCAATTCATAACAGTCCGCAACCAGTTCGCACCACTCAACAACCTGTTTGCACCACTCCGCAACCAGTTCGCACCACTCTGCAACCAGTTCGCACCACTCCGCAACCAGTTCGCACCACTCCGCAACCAATAAGCACAACTGCGCAACCAGTTCCTACCACTGCGCACCCAGTTCGCACCACTCCGCAACCAGTTTGCACCACTCCGCAACCAGTTGGCACCACTCCGCAACCAGTTCGCACAAATCCGCAGCCAGTTTGCACCACTCCGCAACCAGTTGGCACCACTCCGCAACCAGTTCGCACAAATCCGCAGCCAGTTTGCACCACTCCGCAACCAGTTGGCACCACTCCGCAACCAGTTCGCACAAATCCGCAGCCAGTTTGCACCACTCCGCAACCAGTTGGCACCACTCCGCAACCAGTTCGCACAAATCCGCAGCCAGTTTGCACCACTCCGCAACCAGTTGGCACCACTCCGCAACCAGTTCGCACAAATCCGCAGCCAGTTTGCACCACTCCGCAACCAGTTGGCACCACTCCGCAACCAGTTCGCACAAATCCGCAGCCAGTTTGCACCACTCCGCAACCAGTTGGCACCACTCCGCAACCAGTTCGCACAAATCCGCAGCCAGTTTGCACCACTCCGCAACCAGTTGGCACCACTCCGCAACCAGTTCGCACAAATCCGCAGCCAGTTTGCACCACTCCGCAACCAGTTGGCACCACTCCGCAACCAGTTCGCACAAATCCGCAGCCAGTTTGCACCACTCCGCAACCAGTTGGCACCACTCCGCAACCAGTTCGCACAAATCCGCAGCCAGTTTGCACCACTCCGCAACCAGTTGGCACCACTCCGCAACCAGTTCGCACAAATCCGCAGCCAGTTTGCACCACTCCGCAACCAGTTGGCACCACTCCGCAACCAGTTCGCACAAATCCGCAGCCAGTTTGCACCACTCCGCAACCAGTTGGCACCACTCCGCAACCAGTTCGCACAAATCCGCAGCCAGTTTGCACCACTCCGCAACCAGTTGGCACCACTCCGCAACCAGTTCGCACAAATCCGCAGCCAGTTTGCACCACTCCGCAACCAGTTGGCACCACTCCGCAACCAGTTCGCACAAATCCGCAGCCAGTTTGCACCACTCCGCAACCAGTTGGCACCACTCCGCAACCAGTTCGCACAAATCCGCAGCCAGTTTGCACCACTCCGCAACCAGTTGGCACCACTCCGCAACCAGTTCGCACAAATCCGCAGCCAGTTTGCACCACTCCGCAACCAGTTGGCACCACTCCGCAACCAGTTCGCACAAATCCGCAGCCAGTTTGCACCACTCCGCAACCAGTTGGCACCACTCCGCAACCAGTTCGCACAAATCCGCAGCCAGTTTGCACCACTCCGCAACCAGTTGGCACCACTCCGCAACCAGTTCGCACAAATCCGCAGCCAGTTTGCACCACTCCGCAACCAGTTGGCACCACTCCGCAACCAGTTCGCACAAATCCGCAGCCAGTTTGCACCACTCCGCAACCAGTTGGCACCACTCCGCAACCAGTTCGCACAAATCCGCAGCCAGTTTGCACCACTCCGCAACCAGTTGGCACCACTCCGCAACCAGTTCGCACAAATCCGCAGCCAGTTTGCACCACTCCGCAACCAGTTGGCACCACTCCGCAACCAGTTCGCACAAATCCGCAGCCAGTTTGCACCACTCCGCAACCAGTTGGCACCACTCCGCAACCAGTTCGCACAAATCCGCAGCCAGTTTGCACCACTCCGCAACCAGTTGGCACCACTCCGCAACCAGTTCGCACAAATCCGCAGCCAGTTTGCACCACTCCGCAACCAGTTGGCACCACTCCGCAACCAGTTCGCACAAATCCGCAGCCAGTTTGCACCACTCCGCAACCAGTTGGCACCACTCCGCAACCAGTTCGCACAAATCCGCAGCCAGTTTGCACCACTCCGCAACCAGTTGGCACCACTCCGCAACCAGTTCGCACAAATCCGCAGCCAGTTTGCACCACTCCGCAACCAGTTGGCACCACTCCGCAACCAGTTCGCACAAATCCGCAGCCAGTTTGCACCACTCCGCAACCAGTTGGCACCACTCCGCAACCAGTTCGCACAAATCCGCAGCCAGTTTGCACCACTCCGCAACCAGTTGGCACCACTCCGCAACCAGTTCGCACAAATCCGCAGCCAGTTTGCACCACTCCGCAACCAGTTGGCACCACTCCGCAACCAGTTCGCACAAATCCGCAGCCAGTTTGCACCACTCCGCAACCAGTTGGCACCACTCCGCAACCAGTTCGCACAAATCCGCAGCCAGTTTGCACCACTCCGCAACCAGTTGGCACCACTCCGCAACCAGTTCGCACAAATCCGCAGCCAGTTTGCACCACTCCGCAACCAGTTGGCACCACTCCGCAACCAGTTCGCACAAATCCGCAGCCAGTTTGCACCACTCCGCAACCAGTTGGCACCACTCCGCAACCAGTTCGCACAAATCCGCAGCCAGTTTGCACCACTCCGCAACCAGATCGCACCACTCCACAGCCCGTTTGCACCACTCCGCAACCAGTTCGCGCCACTCCGCAACCAGTTCGCAATACTCCGCAACCAGTTCGCACCACTCTGCAACCAGTCCGCTCCACTCCGCAACCAGTTCGCACCACTCCGCAGCCAGTTTGAACCACTCAACAACCAGTTCGCACCACTCCCCAACCAGTTCGTACCACTCCGCAGCCAGTTCGCACCACTATGCAACATGATCGTACCACTCCGGAACCAGTTTGCACCACTCGGCAACCAGTCACACCACTCGGCAACCAGTTTGCACCACTCTGCAACCAGTTGGCACCACTCCGCAACCAGCTCGCACCACCCGCAGCCAGTTGGCACCACTCCGCAACCAGTTCGCACCACTCCGCAACCAGAGCGCACCACTACGCAACCAGTTCGCACTACTCCCCAGCCAGTTCGCACCACTCCGCAACCAGTTCGCACCACTCTGTAACCAGTTTGAACCACTCCGTAACCAGTACGCACCACTCCGCAGCCAGTTGGCACCACTCCGCAACCAGTTCGCACCACTCCGCAACTAGTTTGCACCACTCCGCAACCAGTTTGCACCACTCCGCAACCCGTTCGCACCGCCCGCAGCCAGTTTGCACCACTCCACAACCTGTTCACACCACTCCGCTACCGGTTCGCACCACTCCGCAACCAGTTTGCACCTCCACGCAACCAGTTCGCACCACTCCGCAACCAGTTCGCACCACTCCGCAACCAGTTCGCACCGCTCCGAAACCAGTCTGCACCACTCCACAACCAGTTCGCAGCATTTCACAACCAGTTCGCACCACTCCGCAACCACTTCACACCACTCCACAACCAGTTCCCGCCACTCCGCAACCAGTTCGTACCAATCCACAACCGGTTCGCACCAGTTCGCAACCAGTTCGCACCACTCCGCAACCAGTTTGCACCACACCGCAATCAGTTTGCACCATTTCGCAACCAGTTCGCACCACTCCACAACCTGTTCGCACCACTCCGCAACCAGTTCACACCACTCCGCAACGAGTTTGCACCACTCCCAATCCAGTTTGCACCACACCGGAATCAGTTTGCACCACTCCGCAACCAGTTCGCACCACTCCGCAACCAGTTCGCACCACTCCGCAACCAGTTCGCACTACTCCGCAAACAGTTCGCACCACTCTGCAAAACGTTCGCACCACTCCGCAACCAGTTCGTACAACTCCACAACTAGTTTGCACCACTCCGTAACCAGTTCGAACCACCCCGCAACCAGTTCGCACCTATCTGCAACCAGTTCGCACCACTCCGCAACCAGTTCGCACCACTCCGCAACCAGTTCGCACCACTCTGCAAGCAGTTCCCACCACTCTGCAACCAGTTCGCACCACATCGAAACCAGTTCGCACCCATCGGCAACCAGTTCGAAGCACTCCTTAACCAGTTCCCACCACTCCGCAACCAGTTTGCACCACTCGGCAAGCAGTTCGTACAACTCCGCAACCAGTTCGCACCACTCTGCAACCAGTTCACACCACTCCGCAACCAGTTCGCACCACTCCGCAACCAGTTCGCACCACACCACAACCAGTTCACACCACACCGCAAGCAGTTCGCACCACTCCGCAACCAGTTCGCACCACACCACAACCAGTTCACACCACACCGCTAGCAGTTCGCACCACTCCGCAACCAGTTCGCACCACTCCACAACCAGTTCGCACCACTCCGCAACCAGTTCGCACCACTCCGCAACCAGTTCGCACCACTCCCCAACCAGTTCGCACCACTCCGCAACCAGTTCCCACCACTCTGCACCCAGTTCGCATCACTTCGCAACCAGTTCGCACCAGCCCGAAATCAGTTTGCACCACTCTGCGACCAGTTTGCACCACTCCGCAACCAGTTCGCACCACCTGGTAACCAGTTTGCACCACTCGACAACCAGCTTGCACCACTCCGCAACCAGATCGTACCACTCCGCAACCGGTTCGGACCATTGCGCAACCGGTTCGCACCACTCCACAATTTTGCACCACTCCGCATCCAGTTCGCACCACTCCGTAACCAGTTGGCACTACTCCGCAACCAATTCAAACCAATCTGCAACCCATTCGCACCACTCCGCAATCAGTTCCCACTTCTCCGCAACAAGTTCGCACCACTCCGCAACTATTTCACCACTCCGCAACCAAATGGCACCACTCCGCAACCAGTTCGCACCACTCTGCAACCAGTTCGCACCACTCCGCGACCAGTTCGCACCACTCCGCAACCAGTTCGCATCACTCCGCAACCAGTTTGCACCACTCCACAACCAGTTCGCACCAGTCCACAACCAGTTCCCACCACTCCGCAACCAGTTTGCACAACACCGAAACCAGTTTGCACCACTCCAAAACCAGTTCGCACCAGTCCACAACCAGTTCCCACCACTCTGCAACCAGTTTGCACCACTCCGCAACCAGTTCGCACCACTCCGCAACCAGTTCGCATCACTCCGCAACCAGTTCGCACCACCCCACAATCAGTTTGCACCACTCCGCGACCAGTCCGCACCACTCCGCAACCAGTTTGCACCTCTCCGCAACCAGGTCGCACCTATCCGCAACCAGTTCACACCACTCCGCAACCAGTTCGCACCACTCCGCAACCAGGTTGCACCTCTCCGCAACCCGTTTTCACCACTCCGCAACCAGTTCGCACCACTCCGGAGCCACTTCGCACCATTTGAAAACCAGTTCGCACCACTCCGTAACCAGTTCGCACCACTCTGCAACCAGTTTGCACCACTCCACAACCAGGTCGCACCACTCCGCAACCAGATCGCGCCACTCAGCAATTGGTTCGCACCACTGCGCAACCTGTTCGCACCACTCCGCAACCGGTTCCCACCACTCCGCATCCAGTTCGCACCAATCCGTAACCAGTTCACACCACTCCGCAACCAATTCGCACCAATCCGCAACCCGTTTCACCACTTGGCCCACTCCGCAACCAGTTTGCGAACCAGTTCGCACCACTCTGCAACCAGTTCGCACCACTCCGCAAGCAGGTCGCACCTCTCCGCAACCAGTTCGCACCCCTCCGCAACCAGTTCGCACCACTCCGCAACCAGTTCGCACCACTCCGCAACCAGTTTGCACCACTCCGCAGCCAGTTCGCACCACTCCGCAACCAGTTCGCAACACTCCGCAACCAGTTCGCGCCACTACGCAACCAGTTGGAACCACTCTGCAACCAGTTCGCACCACTCCGCAACCATTTCACACCACTCCGCAACCAGTTCGGACCACTCCACAACCAGTTCGCACCACTCCACAACCAGTTCGCACCACTCCGCAACCAGTTCGCACCACTCCGTAACCACTCGTTGACCACGTGCATCCTACATCTACAGCTGATCAGTCTGACATGGCAAGAATCTTTCAATCTACTAAAATATTGACATAAATTCACACATGTCATAACCCTCTTTAGAAAGCAAAACAATAATTCTAATGCATGGTAAAGCTCCACTGCTCGTGTTAGTAGTGTGGCATGGAATATACACATGTCATAATTGGGAAAACGTTGCCGGTAGTGAAATCAACCTCAAAAGAATATGCTTCTGACTACAAGAATGGCCTAAAATGTTTGATGATCCATCACAATAGCAGGCACCAAGGACAACCCTTTATGAATGATCACAACAGCTGATAACAGTGATAGCGCCGATTATAACGCTTTGACAAAGGACGTTTGTAGATGACGACACCAAAGCAACAATTCTTACTGTGGAAGGGGAAAAATCTCGTCAGATGATATCTCCAATTGCATGGGGACAAACGCCATTGATCATTGTGACCAACAGTTGTACTTGACCTGCAAGAAACCTGGGCAAGTCCCTTGTTTTTATTAGAAATGGCAACACCAGGGGGAAGGGGAAGCAAGTTGCAGAGAAGTGTGTAGTTAGGAATTTCATCGGGTACGAGTGGATAACAAAACATGTTTCCAGCCGGAAAACATTATGTCGACCAATTGCCAATATGAACAGCTCTCGCCCATCTGAACGGCTCTCGATGGTCAAGGGAGCCTATCGGATGAGCGGCTCTAAATTGTCCAAGTTAGAGAAACATCTAGACAAGGTGCTTGCTCAGGGGGTTCATTTGGCCATCCATGTCACCATACGCCTCCCTGGTGCCTCTCGTCAAAAACAGGCCGGAAAAAAGCGAATGAATGAGAACATTCATAAGAAAACAACGTACGGAGCAGCCATCATCAGATCCACTTTTCTTATGAAGGACAAAGGAAAGGTGGTGTTCTGCACTTTCTACGTGCACTTTTTGTTCACAGTTATGCTATTCAACATTATGAATTTCCCAAAAGCATTTGTGGTAGCCATGGACAACAATGTTTGGCTGTAACTTATGACTACATCTTTATCCAACTTAATGACATCGTCGTGTAGAGCCGCATACTAGAGGAACACATTAGAGATTTTTGAAAGGTTCTCAAGATTTCACGAAGAGAGAAATCTTAGAGGAACCTCTCAAAGCGCAAATCTGGTCACCAATCAATTGAGCTTCTTTCCCACATCATCAGTGACAACCCGATCACATTAAAACCCCAAGAATGAGAAGCAGTCATTGGTTGGCTGATGCCATTTTCATTTGGGATTTCCCAGGTGCTCTTGGGCTTTCACAGTTACCATCTTCGATTCTTATAGAATTGTTCTTGATTGTCAGCGCCTCTCTCCAATCTCGCATGCAAAACCATTGAGTGGATTTGAGGGGATAGCAATAAAGAATCATACAAGTATTTGAGAAGCGTTCTTGCCTCAGCGCCAACATAACAATTGGTGGATCAAAGCATGGATTGGATCATGGCTAGTGATGCATCCATTCTTCTCCAAGACAACGGCGGTGGAGAAAAAAAGGTTGCGTATATGTCGAAAGAATTGTGTGGGCCATAGCTCAAATGTGCAATGCACGGAGAAGAAATGTTGGCGATCGTGGATGCATTCAATATGCTGCGATGCCATCTTGAATGCCAACAACATGTCATCCACATCGATCACCACGCACTAACATACCTCAACACAAAGCCTAATCTGAGCTGTCAAGAAACTCGATGGACGGAGTTCCTTGAGTCTAACATTGTCTTTGACATTAAGTACCGCCCTGGGAAAACAAATCACATGGATGTTTTAAGTCAGTGGCCAGATCGAATGGCCAAGCTCAGCACATTATTTGTTGAACGAGACCCGTATCTTGCGCAGTTATTCACAAAGAAGGAGTTCAGCGGGCATGAAAACATTAACATAGTACTCGAAGAACCGTGCTGGTGACTGTGATTTGCTTGCTAGCTTGCCGTACCACCCACCGACCAGCTATGTCAAATGCTATTAGGAGAGTGCCACGACACAAATGTAGGTGGACACTACATAGAGGACAATATGATAGAAAAATCCTACAAAGTATGGATAGTGGACTGTATGAAAACTGATGTCCCAAACTACTACAGGACGTACAAAGTGTGTCAAGAAAAACCAAGTCCTTGATTTCTCTTCAATTGCTACCGATGCTGAAAGAACCATGGTCGTACATCTCTGTGGGATTTTTGAGGAGTTTTCTTGCCACACAGGAAGATTTTAATGCAGTACTCGTGGTGGTCGACCGGTTCTCGAATGTATCCAAATTCATTCCAAAGATGACAACGGACACCACCTATAGAACAGAGCGGCTTTTCCTTAACGGTGTTTGACTACATTTTTTATTCCCATCCATCACAAGAGATAGAGATGGGAGGTGCACCAACACGCTTTGGCATAATTTGATGGCTCACTATGACAGTCAGATCTAGCTTATCAGTTGCCTTCCATGCCCGCATCGACAATCAGACTGAGCACACCAATTTGACACTCAGACAAATCCTTTGAACATTGTGAAAGCCACATGCCATTTATTGGGTGGTCCAGCTGCCGACTGCTTAACTCGCATACAACTCCAAAACCTCCGTGATAGCTTGTAAAATCCCATTCAAAGTGGGTTATGGTAAGCTACCTATAGTTTCAGCAGGTTTGTGCAGTCCCAGCAATACACCAGCAGCAAGAAACATTAAGTGCTTGAGGCAAGAATCGCCAAAGGCCCACGATGATCCAAGCAGGAATTAAGTGAGCAGCTAAAAAGAACAAAAAGGAAATCAAATTTAGTGTTGGTGATTGCCGGACGTCCAATTGCGAGGACTAGAGTGTACAATGCTCAAATCTAAGTTGTCGGGGTCATTCACAATTACAAAGATGCGGAAGCATGTCCTCATGGTGCGCCACCTCCATAACAACATGACTGTCAATCTGGTGTTCCACATCAACCGCCTCAAACTCTACTGTGACCCCAACAAGCATTTCCAGGGTAGAAATGTAGCTCCATCACCACTTGCGGAAGCAGGTGAGGGCACAAAGTATGGTGCCGCAGACAATGTTGACAGCGTCAACGGGGAAAATTGATAGCCTACTCTTGCCCAGAATTTATAGCATTAAATCTGTAGTTTCCGGGACAAGCCAATTATTGTGGTGTATCCTGTTAGAGTCTTGCTCAAGTTTTCTTTGTACAGTATTGAGAAAAAAAACTCGTGAAGTTCAACACCAATGCAGTCAAATAGCAACGGTCCTTAAATCAGTTGCTGCAAGGCGCTTGTCTACGATAGACCCTGCCAAATGGCGTCAGTAAGTGGGTTGAAGGCCATGGAACGGTGACGCGGATCGCACGTTGATATAGGCAAGAAGTGTCCTCCATCAACTTGGTTGCTCGATTTAAGAAGTCCGAGCTCCAGCAGCCAGATTGCAATGCGCCATCGTGGACATGAATGTGATGTTTTGGATCCATGAGGGCATTTGTTGCCCAATTTTGAGAGGTCCAAACTACGACCTCCATTTTTTGACAAAGGAGAAAAAACTTCCTTTGCAATTCATGTTACAAATGAATGCGGGGTTACGATAGAGTATCCCATCAATTGGCATGGCTATGTCGCATCACCCTACAACTAGGCGCCTCATGGGAACGTTGATTAATAGATTGACAATTATGCTAGTTGGCATCCACCTACATCTTGGTTTTTTGGTTAGTGGACTTAAAGCTTCTTTGAGTGGTAGATAGGGTTCTGTTTTAAGAGCTTCTCGGTTTTCTCCAGTGATGCTCCAGTAGCTACATTATGTATGGTGCATTCTAGCCACCTAGTTTACAAATGCATGACTGGTAGAATTTTCTCGGTGGTTTAGACCTGGGCACTTGGTGGTCTGTGCCAGTGTCCCGGGAGACCCCACGATGAATAGACACATATTAGTACTCACAGGTTTTGTATTCCCTCTGTGGTAGAGACTTGGGTACACAATGGTTTGTACCGGTACCTCAAGAGACCTAGCACTGATTGGTTGAGCCGTTGTTGATCTTTGTCAGACATATGTAGCTTGCACGTGGTTGAGAACCAGACGTCCGGTGACATGTTCTCGCGTCTTGGGAGGCCTAATCTTGCCTAGCTTGGCTAGCCGCTGATGCTAGTGCCTCACCGTAGAGTCTAGATGTGTTTGTGACATAATGCATATCTTCTCGTTGGTCAAGACCCAGGTACACGGTGACTTTTCTAGTCACCGTGTTCGTTCGTCAGGAGACCTCTGTTGTGTGGTTTCCTGTTACATGACACGTGTATTCCTCGTTTGTGCCTTTTGGTCTGACAGGGATGACGGGGCTCGGTGGGCTAGCCGCCAGTCTTGATTACATAAGCTCCTAGTAGGGTTCATTGTACTCCCTTCTTGTGCTTAATGCTGTCAGACATAGGTTTGGCCTTCACTGTCTGCCTCTCACACCCAGACCTCATGGCAGTTTTTCATGGGCCTGCATGCTGCAATTGTTTCTATCTTGGTATCAAGAGCAGAGGGGATGCGTGTGAGCTGTGGTTCAATGACACTTGGTCTGAGGCCCTCTGAGGAAGTGCAACTTGGCACCATGCAAGCAGTAGAATGGAGGAGAAGTATTGCCTCGTCAGCAAAACAACAACGATCAAGTGCAGGAGCAGGTGATTCTTGGCGGCAGGAGTAACAATAATAGAGGATGCAGCAAATTGAAAAGGTAGGGACGAGGAAATTATCATGTAGTCGCCCCTCTGGCGGCTGAACCATGAGTGAAAGGTGAGTAGCAGCAGTAGCAGCCTCCTTAGTAGTAGCCGCAACACCAAACGCAGTAGGAGCACATAACATTAGTAGCAACAACGTGACAGTCGTAGTAACAGCAGCAGCAATAGTTGCTATCGTAGCAGTGGGAGAAGCGCGACAATAGCACCTGCAATAGCAATAGCATCAGCAGCAAGCAGCAGCATGGATGGCAGTGCGTAGTAGTAGTACCAGCCTCTGCATCAGCCGGAGTAGCTACAACAGTAGTGCACGTCAGTTGTTGTAGCAGCGCAACAGCGAAGTAGCAATAGCAGCGTGCAGCATCGAGTGGCGGCAACAACAACTGCAGCAGCGCTTGGCAGTACTGTGAAGTAGCAACATAGGAGAGCAATAATAGTAGCTACTATGTTGTACCATTGTAGCAATCGCTGCAAGCTCTCGAGTCACCACAACAGCGTGGCAGCTTGGCCATACCAGCTACAGCAATAGCAGCCATAGCAACCATAGCAGTCGTAGTAGCAACAGCTCTGGATGTTGTGCAGCATCCGTGCAACAGCGTGGACGCCGCGCTGTTGGTCCAAGGCCGGAGATTGCCGACAAGCGTGTCGGTGATCACACCCACTACTTTCATGGGTGCGACCGCTGGACTGTAGCCTGCTGGCGAGTAGACAAAAAAAGAGACAGCGGGGACTGCCGATTAAGGAGGGTTGTCTGTTGACCCCATGGTGAGTTGTTCCATGACAAAATCTACCAAGACATTCACAAAAGAACGGTTGAAAACAAAGGAATAGGGGGAAAAAAAGAAAACACAAAAGAACCAAAGTAGAAAAAAAGGAGGATCATCGCACCCAAAGGAACACAGTCAAGTAACTTGACTGAGGGGTTATTTTGACAAATCACCAAAGAAGTTGGTGAGAGGAGAAAGGAAAGAAAAGGGACAAAAAAACATGTGGTCTATGTTGTTGTTTGAGGAATATGAGCGCGATGACGTGGAAGTAGGTGCCGGCTATCTTTGATTGCTACTATTATGGTGATGGGTATCACGGGCGGTGTCGATGCTGGCAACGTCCTTCGGGCTGACACCTTCCTTGGCTTCTACCGCATGATCTGTTGTGCCCTCCGCAACATTCAAACCTGTCCAATACAGTGATCACCCTCACCGGAGCTATGGCAATACTGTATGTTCAGGTACATGATCTGAAGCAGATGGTGAAGGACCTTAGTGATCTTGTTTCCGTTGTTCGTGCTAGCATCACATCTCCACTCTCGACCACATTTTCTACCATGCTGCAGTCCTTTGGAGATGACTCTTCTCCACCACCATCAAACTTGTCATCACACGCAGTGGCTGTCCTTTTCATCTTGAGGTCCTTTGCAGATATAGATCCTATGTGAGACTGCTCTTCTTCTCCCAGTCGCTCCAGTTGACCTCCTTCTTGACGACAACATATACGCATCACATGACAGGCACGCCTTGTCTCAGGCACGTCAATGACCTTACCAAATTATGCAACCCTGGAGGTCGAAGGGGACTGTATGTGTCCATCAACTACGACCACGTAGGGATGTGCAACTCCTCTTTGAGCCCTACCGACACCATCATTGGCCATTGCATTGGAGTTAGACACTAAAGAGGATGCTCAATGGACTGTACTAGTGGAGGGGGGTGGATGCAGCTACTCCATCGATAGCTCCACATTCCTCGGATACGACACATGCTGTTGAAGTGGTCCAGCTTGCGACATGTAACACAGACGCAAAGGCAATGGCAGGGAGAGCCTTGTTGGTGTCCGCACCAGTGTCAGATAGTGCAGACCATGTTGTATGGAGTGTTTTGTGGAAGTGGCTCAGCCGGCTATATCATCTACAACTCCATAAGTTCCAAATGTTCTATCCTTCAGAGGTGTCCTCGTCATTGGAGAGGTAGTAGTAGAGGCCGATGCTACACCTGCTGTTGGCATGGTCAAGCCTATGATGCGGGACGCGGACACACACGCAATGCCAGGAGGAGCCTCATTGGTCACCGCACCAAGGTCGGACAGCGTAGACCATGTTGTATGGAGTGTCCTCGTGGCGGTGGCTCTGCCGGCTCCATCATGTACAGCTCCACAGGATGCAGTTGGTCCATCAACCAGAGGTGTCCCCGTTGCTTGAGTGGTAAAAGTCAGGGTCGATGCTGAACTTGCTATTGAAGTGGTCAAGCTTACCGCGTGCCCTACAAATACAAAGGCAGGGGCGAAAGGAGCCTCGTTTGTTACCGCACCAGAGTTGGATAGTGCGGACCATATTTAATTGACTATCCTTTTGGAGGTGGCTCTGCCGGCTTCATCATCTGTAGCCTCGTAGGATGTAGATGCTCCATTGGTCATAGGTCTCCTCGTTGCCAGAGTGGTAGAAATAGGGTTCAATTCTACACCTATTGGAGTGTTTGAGCTTACGGCGCGTTCCACAAGCAGAGAGGTAGTGGCAGGGGGACCCACGTTGGTTACTCCAACACAGTCAGACAGAGTAGAGGACATTGTAGAGAGTGTAGCCATGGAGGCGGTAGTAGAAGCTACAGCACTGGCAGTCTCAAACGCTACAGTCTATCCATCAGATACAGGTGCCTCTCATACTAGATTGGCAATCATGCTTGCTGATTTGATTTCACCTGTTGTGCTGAAGAGGGGGACAAGGAGGTCATTCCTCAAGAGGCAGTGCGTCGGTGCCTCGTTGACCCTGAGTGCCTACAGGTTGTTTGCATGCCAAGAGATGTTGAGCGCGCAGCTCAACACTTTTCCATGGAGGCATGTAATACGGGCTACGTGGAGATTCATAGAGAAGTGACTCAAGAGCGATACGACAAGGCAGAATCAGCCACTTCTAGTGCCGCTGAGTTTGTAGTTTTAGCTGCACAGGTACACCTCTCAACTACACGACAACATCTTGCAGATGCTTGACGAGTGCGCTTCCTTGCCTTGCTAGCTTTCACCATGGAAACTTACAAACTTTCGGAGTTTGAGGATGGCAACCTCGATTTTAGAGAGACATGTTTCCTAGTTGAGTAGGAGGTTTTGAAGGCGTTACAAGCGGCGAGGAACATTGCTAGAGCTACCATTTGTGCAGCACATATGACCTTTACTAGAGCCAGCATTGACAGCTACATGTGTAGAGACTTTTGTTGTATCACACGCGCTATCACATGTCATTCCACCACTTTCTCCATCTGCGACTCAGCCTCATCTTCATCCTCTACGTTGTGAGGAGCTTGTGCTCCTTTGTTGTTGGACTTGTCCCTCTCTCCAGGAGCAGACCAGTCTACATCACGTGTGTGCTATGGTTTCGGCAGCCGTATTCCTACTGCTGTGACATTTGATGTTGATGATGACTCCACAGAGAGTATGACCCACATGGCTATTTGGCAGGCTCCCGCCGTCAAACTTCATGAATTCTAGGGTTTGCTGGTGTATGAGTGAGTCCTAGGCATGCCATCATTTCCACCTCTTCTTTTCTCCAACAGTGTCACAAACAGAGCTCCGTGCGTGCAGGTGAGGACTTTCACCCACGTACAGTGATTGTTTTTGGCTTGATCAGCCTAGGGGGAGCCTTGTGCGGTCTTCGAGCCGGGTCAATGTTGAGATGCAGCTGTTGTGTGTGTTGTTGCGACCAGATCAGTAGTTGCATTTTTGGGGAAGGATGGTTGTTTGTTTTTGTGAGATTCATCTGGTGGTCGAGACCCCGACACTCAGTGGTCTGTGTAAATTCCATGGGAGACCCTTCATGCATGTTGGGCTTCACTGCATTTGGTTGCATGCTCCCGGTGGTCGACATCGGGTACTCTGTGATCTTGCGCAAGGGCGTTGAGGTCCATGCTCCCATGATTCTCTTATCAAGGGGGAGCTTGTGTACCTTCTCAGCTAGTACATTCTTCACATCTCTTGCAATCCAGGGGGAGTCTTAGTTTGTTGGGTTTGAGCTTCCCTGAGTGGTACATAAGGTTATGTTGCGAGAGCTTCTCGGTTTGCTCCGATGATGCTCCACTAGCTACGTTGCACTATGTATGGTGCATTATAGCCACCTAGTTCACACATACATGACTGGTAGGGTTTCCTCGGTGGTCAAGACCCGGGCACTCGGTGGTCCGTGCCAGTGCCCCTAGAGACCCCACAATGATTAGACACATATTGGTGCCGACAGGTTGTGCATTCCCTTTGCGATCGAGACCTGGGTACACAATGGCTTGCACCGGTACCTTGGGAAACCCAGCACTGATTGGTTGAGCCTTTGTTGATTTTTTTCAAACACATGTAGCTTGCATGTGGCTGAGATCCAGATGTCCAGTTACATGTTCCGGCATCTCGGGAGGCCTAAATTTGCCTACCTTGGCTAGCCGATGATGCTAGTGTGTCAGCGTAGAGTCTGGATGTGTTTGGGATGTAATGCATATTTTCTCATTGGTCGAGACCCAGCCACACGGTTAAGTGTTCTGATGCCTCGGGAGACCTCGGTCCCTGTGCTTGAGGTCAGCTTGCTCTCTGTCACTACCTTGGATGATGAGGGCATGAGCGTCGTTTTGTTTCGTGGCATTCGCACTGTGTCACTGCAAACATGTGGCCATCATGTCCTTTGCATTTTGTGTTGTGACAAATTGTATCGTATGCCCTTGTTTGCACCGTCGCCCGCCACCACTGCCGCATCGCATGTGCATGTTCCTCCCTCTCTTTCCCTTATGCATACATGTTTGCTACATCGCCACTTGTGTTACATGCATACTACCGTCATCCATAGTTTCCTACGTCATCAGCCTGTTCTTGGTCTTGACCCTAGCACATTCCCCACGCCTTGCACTAATGACTACCTTCATTTTGCACAAGGCAAGCTGCATCGCCCGTCTGTTCCTTTGTCTGGCTCCTGCACGCTACAACCCCTTGTGCTTGTCCATGCGAGTGTCATGGGCACTCTCCCTGATGAATTTTTGGGAGGTGTCAATTGGTCCGTCCACACTCTTGCTGACGTTGTTTGCACCCAACTTGTCAAGTGTGGCCTCCCTCTACTGTTTTCCATCGAGGCCATGTATTTCATGATGTTGGTTTGGAACCGTGTTCCCCAGGGTCCTCTGCCTCATCATGGTACACCATTCCAGCATTGGTATGGTCATTGCGCCGACCTTCGCCTTGTTCGTGTCTACAGTAGCATCGCCTACGCTTGGCTGCTTGAGGACCAACGTGATGACAAGCTGTCTCCTTGATCCTCATCAAGGAGACAGCTTGATCCACCACCAGACGACGCACCGGTACCACCTGGATCTGCATCAGAGATCTGCACGGGCATGGACACGGCCGAGTAGTTACAATAAACTGTACAGGTTGACAGGAACGCCATGACCCGATGGTGTGCATGTCCATACACGTGCACCACTAAAACGAGTACAACAACGACTACAGAAGCAGTCGTGATACAGACACAGACACACCCCACATTCAACCACTCTCAGGCAAGGGGCAAATCTCAACAGAACGAACGGCCACCAAAAGCTTTCCGCGTGCTAGTGCCTTTGTCAAGAAGTCAGCACGCTGCATGTCAGTGCCAACCCACATGACGGAGATCACGTGTCGCTCCACCAGATCACGCAGAAAGTGATGCTCAACTGCATTGTACTTTGTGCGAGCGTGAAAGACACCAGAGTTCTCCGCAATGGCAAGGGAACTCTGGTTATCGCAACGAAGCACAATGGCAGGTACTGATTGACCCAACTCAAGAAACAGGCGCTGCAGCCATACTGCCTCTGTAGCCTCTGCACCCAGAGCAACATACTCTGCCTCCGACGAGCTTTGTGCAATGCAGCCCTACTTCCCGCTGTGCTAGGACACAACGGTACCACCGAGCAAGAACACGTAACCGGTGCGACTGTGTCCATCTAGACTCTAGGCCTAGTCACAGTCGGTGTAGTCATCAAGAACCACCAAAGACTACCTGCAAAAGCAGAGTCCGAGGTACGGTGTGGAGTCCACGTACCGCACCACTTGCACAGCCGCATGGAGGGCTCTAGCGCATGGAGCCTTCGAAAATTGTGTAAGGAGGTTGATGGCAAAGGCGATGTCAGGACGTGTGGTAGTGGCCAGGTACATCACAGATCCAATGAGACGGAAGTACAAAGTCACATCCACTATCTCCCCCATCTGTGTGGGATCCTCCACCTTTAGGGCATCCTGTCCGTCAGGTGTGAGAGGCATGGAAGCCGTGGGAACTACGCCAAGGAGGTCACTGAAGTGCTTCCCCACGACGCGTGTGTATTGAGCCTGATGAAGCAGTAGTGTCCGACGTCTGCGGTCTCGCACGTTATCCATGTCAAGAAACACCGTTGCAGGACCAAGGTCCTTCATCCTATAGGCAGTCTCGAGGACCGCCTTGGCCTCCTTCATGGCCTCCATGGAAGGAAATGTGATCAGAAGGTCGTCCACATAGACTAGGATGGCGTTGAACCGCTCAGGCGTCTGTCGGATAAAGAGAGAGGGATCTGCCTTGCTCTGTACATATCCCGCATGAGTCGGGGTGCCAGTGATCTCCTGGTTCCAACACCAAGGAGACTGCTTGAGGCCGTACAAGGACTTGCGCAAGCGCCAGACCTTGTCACCGTCCTCAAAGCCTGGTGGTTGAGCCACGTAAATCTCCTCATCCAGAGAGCCATGGAGGAACGCATTGTTCACATCCATCTGGTGAAGTTCCCAGTCATGTTGAGCAACTACACAAACAGAGCGTGGGCTGAGGTTATGCGTCCGATTGGGACAAAGGTGTCAGTGTAATCAATGCCCTCGATTTGAGAGTACCCCTTGACGACCAAGCGAGCCTTGTGGCGTTCTAGTGAGCCATCCGGCTTAACTTTCTTGCGAAAGACCCACTTGACCTGAATAGCCTTCCTCCTATGTGGAAGGCCGACTAGCTCGTAAAATCCGTGCTCTCGGATGGCGCGAAGCTCATCCTCGCAGACAGCACACCAGGCATTATCATCATGTGATGAGAGAGCTTCCCTCAGTGTGCCCGGATGAGGCAACATAGAGGGAGAGCTTTGAGTGGCAAGTGAACATGCCTCAGTGCTAGGTCTGACGACCACAAGGTCAGCTGTTGCATCACAAGCGATATGAAACTCGCAAGGGATGAGATCGTGCCCTACGGGGCACGCTGGATGTACCTTGTGTGCTCAGTCCAGACACTCAGGCCTAGGGCCTTTGTGCCGGGATTACCACTCGTGATGTTGCGAGTGGAGCGTGTGGGAGCGAGACCTGACACTGGCTAGACTCCGAAGTCCAATGGTCGAAGACGACCGCCGGGCTCACGTGAGTAACCTGGGCTCAAGGGGCTCACCTCAAGCACAGGGGCAGGCACGATACAGCTGGTGAGGGCTGAGGCGAAGGAAGTGGTGATGCCGTGCGAGGAGATGCATGTGTGGGAAACACGGGACTGGATGTGACAGTAGGTGCAGGTAAGGCAGGACCACGCACAGAGGTCGGAATGTTGGCAGACACAAGTACAGGATTACGGGTGCTTGTGGGGTGCGAGGGAAAAGGGGTAGAAGCCGACTGTAATGGAGAGGTCTCTGGGTCGACAGCAATGATCACTAGATCATCAAGAGCCGGAGACTGAGAAGTGGAGGGGGCTCGGACGGACACATCAGCCGGGCGAGAAGTGCTCGCAGGCTCAGACTACCCCATCCGTCGAGAAGCCTCAAACGTAGGAACGTGCATGATAGACATTGACGTGATCGAGTTCAGATTGCAGTAGGTGAGGGACTCAAAGGAAAGCGCATCGCAGGACTCAACGATGCGACGACAAGCGGGGTCCCAAAAATGCCAGGCCTTCGACCGCGGGGAGATGCCTACGAAGGCACACAAGCGATCCTGTGGCGAGACCTTGGACCTCTGCTGGTCCTCGGTGTACCACACAGAAGCCAAGGATCCCCAGACACGAGCGAGACACACGTCAGCACGGTGGCCAAACCAAATCTCGTACGGTGTAAGGTGGTCCGGAAGGGGACCGTGCGGGAGGCGGTTCTAGACCCACGTCATGTAGGTGAATCCTTCGAAGGTAAATGACTCCATTCAGACTGCATAGCGCAAACCGCATCGTCCATGGTGCGGTTCCAACACTGAGAGACACCATTCTGCTGAGGAGTAGCAAGAGCAAAGACCTGGTGAAGTACCTCGTGCTCGGCGAAGAAACTGTCCATCTCACCAAGAAACTCGCTGTCGCAATCCGAACGGAAAGTATGCAACGTATGGCGAGACTAACGCTCAGCCATCACTAGCCAGAGGCGAACCGTGAGAGCAGCATCGCTCTTTTGGCGCAGGCTGTAGACCCACCGCATACGGGTGAAACCATCAGTCAGGGTCAGGACGTATCTGCCTCGATTGGACAGAGACTCGACAAGAAAAGGACCAAGAAGGTCCGAATGGACCAACTCGAGAGGGCGAAGTGCGCGAGAACGGGAGTCAGGGTAGGTACAACGATGCAACTTACCTTGAGCGCAGAATAGACATTCGGTCTTGGGCAGCTTCTCAAAAGAAGCCGCATCAAGACCGAGTGCGGGCTGTGTCCAAATGAGCTTCGACACAGTGTCGGAGCCCACATGACACATGCGATGATGCAACAGTCGCAATTGCTCAGCAGAGAGAACGCAAGTGACAAACACTCGAGCAGGAGGAGAGGGGGAGCAAGAAGGAGGAGGAGAAATCTGAGAGACATGATGTAAATCATCTACAACAGAGGCACGGAAAACAACAGTACGAGTATCAATAGCTGTCACAGTTGTGGAGTGTGCAGTGTGCTCCACAGAGAGTCCCATCAGTGAACAGGGACACACAAACAGCAAGCTGAGCTCAAGGTCAGACACAAAAAGCACCTTGAAAGATATAGGGGGCCAGACGAACCATCAAAGCACACAACCCCAACACCCTGAACTGGCAAGGACTGACCAGAGCATGTGTGAACGGAGCAAACAGACGCAACAGGACCAAGAACAACGAAGTCGCTACGACGACAGATCATGTGATGAATGGCACCAGAATGGATGATCCAAGTGCCACCAGGATCACGACCGGAGGACGTCACTGTACAACGGGCAATGGAGCACTCGACCTCAGACGGGCGTTGAGCAACAGGTGAAGAGGAACGACGAAGGGCACAGAGGTGCGACTCATGAATCCATGTGGTACTCTCAGGCCCATCATCATCACATGCCAGCTGTGCCCCCCACACGCGTCATCACGAGCAACGAGAACAAACGAACAAACAATCTGTGAACCACCCAGCTGTGACAACACACTTGCACCTCCCTGAAAGCGAAGCGCTAGAAGATCACGGAGCTTGACGATGGTGCGGTCACGCGAGTCTGGGTCGCCACTGCTCGCCGGTGAGAAGGCGGGAACTATTGCATTCATGGTCGCAACGCGACTGGAGGCTGTGCTGCTAGACGCGTGAAGACGCTACGCGTTTGTAGCCTGAAGACCGTGAGTGATCCGCGCCCAATCAAGCGGCTGCTGGCACTCGGTGTAGCGATGAGTGCCTCCACAGTTGTAGTAGTAGACAGTGCATCCACTGCTACCGCCCGAGGACTGCTACTGTTGCGACTATTGCTGGCCCAAACCACGCTTCTTCCTACCCTTCTTCCCCTGTGCCGTAGTTGCCATACCCTGCATCTGAGTTGGGGTAGCCGGGGTGGAAAGGGAAGAGGAGGGTGTGCCAGAGGATGAAGAAGTATTCTGCAAGATGGGCGTCGGCGGCAAAACAATGACCGCTGTAGCAAGAGAACTCTCCTGGTGGGCCACGGCTGCCTCGCGGACGAAAGTCACCTGGAGGAAAAGCTGATGCACCCAAGGGAGGAGCTGAAGTTAGGTGGAAAAGGGCTCGAGCACGGCGTCGCTGTACCCCGAGAAGATGTCTGCGTGCTTAAGATGAACTCCGATCATGAGCGTGCGAAGCGCCCAAAGCTGTGTACCTCCTGAAGTCCCAAGGCACGTGTAGATGCGCATGGCACGCCACTAGTAATTGGTTGTGGGCTCAACAAGTCCCTGACGAAGGGATTGAAAGGTGTGAATGTGAGCCGCGCGGGTGGCGTACATCTCTGTAGCAAGCAGGGACAGTGCCAAATCCCAGCCCCCACGTGGATCAGCACCCGCGCCCGTGCCGGCCTCTCCAAGGAAAGGGCGAAAGTCCACAACAGTCTCGCGCGACATGGCGTTAAGGAGTCCGCGAATCGCCCGAGCCGCTGTCAGTACCTAAGCGCGGTCCGTAACCTGGTACGGACTGTGATAGTAGGGCCATACCCCCTCTGAAGTGGCCTGGACCTGGAAGAGAGTCTCCCAACAGTCAAAGCCGCCATCGGTGACATAGCGTGGGGATGGTGTCTCGAAGTTCTTGGGTTGCCGCTCCGGGGAAGAGCAACCACAGGCTGGGAAGGACGAGGGATGGGGAAGACGCCGGGACGAGGAAAGTTGCCAAGGTAGGGGTCAGGCAAGGATCGGATCTTCGGTAACCGGGAACCATAATGCATCTCAAGCTGGTGGAGACGCTCGTAAAGCTTGGGAATCTGCCTCTCGTGGGTGTCATCCTCCATACCAGGCATGTCGGGATCCTCATCCAAAGGATCAAAAAGTGGCGGGTCCTGTCCAGCTGCTCTCCTTGGTGTAGATACTGACTGCTGTGTAGAAGGAATGGCACCGCCGACTCCCCCGGATGTCTGCTGTGGGGCCGTGGACTGACCACGAATAAGATCAGTGAGCACACGGATGGCATCAATCTGCTGCTGCTAGTGACATCGAATCTCATCCTGCTGACTACGCAGGTCCGCAATGGCCTGCGAGCGCGAGTTCATGACCCCTGAGGAGGAGGAAGAGGGATCTAGTAGTCCTTTGCCCTCGTCACCGGTCGGAGCCATGTCAACGCTCACTATGGACCAAGACGTCAAACTGATCAGATTGCAGAACTGTCAGTCTTTCTCGCGGATTTGCAACGCTGGTAAAAAATGATGTTTCAGCCAAAACGTTGGTTGCTTTGGTGCTGACGTCATCACTCACAATGATGACATCATCATGAAGGCTGTTCAAATAAGGCGAAATTTGGAGTGATCATGGGCCAAAGGATGAGAAATGCAATGGCAGTGGCTTTGTGCAAAAAAACCTTTGCAAAAGTCAAAAACGTCACCGTTTTCGTTTCAGCCCAAAATCCAGAAAAATTCTAGATCTGAGAGCGGTGTGTCACTTCCTGGAGACTATATGGAATGAAATGAGGCGGGAGTTGAAGCGATGGATAGGGTTTTGCAAGAGCTTTCTAACAACCTCTTACACGCCAAAAGTGGTGGTCAAATGGGGCAGTTGCATTCTCTCACGTCCGGGGAGGGTGGTATGTGCAACTTGAGTGAAGCTTCTGGGACCCTTCACAGACATCTTCTCAACATCTCATGCCTCAACTGCTGCTGGAGGGGGTTGGGAAACCCTTGGCTGCCCCGTGGTGGTAGCGTGGTGATGCGGTTGGAAAAGTGTCTCCTCTGCTGCAATCTGTTGAGGCAGGTCACCATGGATTGGTGGGTCCTCCCAAGACCTTGGCTTTAGCTGTGGCTCTCACTGTTGCTGCCACTGTTGCGTCTCTGCTGTGCAGCTCAGTGAGGGATGCCTCGTCGCTCTTATACCATGAAGAGATGCGTACAAGCTTCCTAGCGACACAGCCACTAACTGGGCGTCAGTGCCTTGTCAGACGGTGACAACAGTCACTGGTCGTACTCACGACGGCAAGGGTCTGGCTAGGAGACACAAGTCAGAGTGTCATAATGCTTCAATAGCATTTGCAGAGAGAAATGACAAATGACAGGTCCATGGCATAAGTACCTGCCACGGCGCACGGCGGGTGTCGCACATAGCAGCACAAGGTATGTCCTAAAACTGGCCCAAAACCAATGTTTTGGCCGTCACTCAATGTAGACATGTCAGAACGTTACGCCGTCTAAACCAAGACGTGTAGAATCACAAGCCAGCTGCTACAACTGATCACATGCAGGTATCCGGCATCAAACGCTGGACACACAATGCAAAAAAATGCAAATCGGGCCCACAATTTGTCCACCGATAAACTCCTACGTGGCGTAGAAAAACCGCAGGAGGTCCCGGGCAGCGACCAGAGCTCTGGGACGGTCGTTGGTCAGCTCCAAGCTGGTAGTCCACCACCAGATGCACCGGTACCACTTGGGTCCGCATCAGGGATCTGCACTGGTATGGACACGGCCGAGTGGTCACAATAAACCGTACAGGTCCACAGGAATGTCACACATCACAACACCGTTATCCCTCTGTAGTTGCTAGGTAGTTTCCTGGATGAGCTGTGTGAGATGGGGCGGGTGAGAGCAATGGAGCGCAAGACACGTCATGGATGCGGTCAACACTTGCCTTAGAACTTGCACTCAAACCAAGATAGAAGGGAATGAGAGAGAGTGAGCGAAACCAAGCGCCGGTGAGCATGCACCCACACCGAGCATCACACTCAGGTGGGCGAGTGCCGCCACTTGGGGGTCGAGCCCGACCACTCCGAATAAACCGAGGGCGGCTACTCACCAATGCATGGCCAAAAACGAACACGGTGGCCCCCTAAGGATCAGCACCCAGGACATATGCAGCTCCCCCAAAACACTCAAGGCAAGAGAAGCATGATGCAGAGCATGGCAGTGAGAATGTACATCCCTAGCATCTACCGCAACGTAGTATCATAGAAATTCATGCAATGGCCATGTATGTGCCAAAGGGCACTCATGGGTCCAGGATCAGCTTGATGACGTCAGAGGCTTCAGTCAAGGTGTGCACGCATGAGGCTTCCTCAGGTAAGGCCACTCTTGTTTAATGTGTACGTGTGTGTGCAGAGTGTGGGAGACAAGAGGGCATAGAGTTGTGAGTGGCCAACGAACTTCAACACCCTCAACAGTCCCAGTTCATCTTGCTGAGCATTCATCCACACATACCACAGTGTCTTTTGTATTCACCTCTTTTTTCGAATCGAATTAAGTGACAGTTATATTCGTCTATAATTTCTGGCCTAGTAATTTCCACCCTGTTTCGTCCATGGGCATTTTTGTTAGTTATTGTTGGTTTTCGTGCATCTCTCATTGTACTCTGTAGTGTCCTCCCGGCTTGTGTACATCGGCGTGCAGATGACTGACGGCGAGACTTGACGCCGTTGGAGTGTCGCTCGGTGGAGCCGACGCACGCTAAGGCCCACTCACCCGTCGCTCGAGCCTCCTCCCTCTGGCAATGCGCTCAGCTCCATCGGCAGGCCTCCTCAGTGGTCGGGCCACCGGCAGTCACTGCCACTGCGGATACAGTCTGCATGCACCTAGCGCTGTATCTGGCTGTGGCATTGCGTCTGCAGCATCATGCGGTGCCTAGGGTCCATGTCTTCTGTTGTATGGCCCTGTTTGGCATCGTTGACTGTCGGAGGTACTGCCTGGGTTCGTGCAGCCATAACTTCTTGTAGCTATTTTTCTAGCTGATTCTGACCGCACGATTGCGTTTGCAGCGTCGGTATTATGGTATGGTCCAATTTTCAGGCAAAACAGACGACGCCCGGGTTTTGGGCTGTCGGGCGTCTGGCAGGGCTCACCGAGAAAACCCTGCCTGCCAGAAAATAGGTCTAGCACTATGTTCTGATTGGCTGGTTAGCTGAGTAACAAATTTTACACTAGTGGGGAGGGCCTAGAACTTGGAGGGGTTCCCCATTGTTGCTGATTCTTCATTGCTAATCAGTTACTTACAGTTTTCAGCTGCTTTCTGGCGCTAACACTGGCGCACACACTTCTGAGTAACAAATCCAAAGCTTCAAGACTTGGTCTCTAGAGCAGCAGACTGAGGGGGCAGCAGACTTAAGCAACGAGCATGGAAGCCCGCACGCTGCATTGACAACGCATGCTGCCCCAACCTGTTGCCTAGGCTTCTAGCTTGGTATCAGAGCCAGTGCGTAGCAACAGCAGCAGAAGACTGGAGTACAGGTGCCAGACAACGCCGGCGGACCCCCATACGCACCAGTGCAGGGGAAATGCTGCTGGATTTTTTCTGGCAGCATTGACTCGCCTGGTGGCGGCGTCAGATTTCTTCCCACGGCCACTGGGCCAGGGGAAATGCTGCCGAAATTTTTTCGGCAGCACTGACCCCCACACATGACGCGAGGAGGTGAGCGGCAGGCCGCGTCCAACACCTGTGGGCGACGACGCACGTGGCAATGTCACCCAGGTACAGTTACTTGCACCAGCACATAGCAGCAGTAGCTTGCAGCAGCGGCAGCCACAGGCAACGGCAGCGAGCAGTGGCAACAGCAGCCAGGAGCAGCTGCGTGCAGCAACAGCAGCAGGCAGAAGCAGCAGCTCGTAGCAGCCTGCAGCAGCAGCAGCCCGCAGCGACAGCTCGCAGTAGCAGCGGCCTGCAGCAACAGCTTGCAGCAGCAGCAGCCCAAAGCAGCAGCAAGCAGCAGCGGCGGCAAGCAGCAACTGCAGCAGCGTGCAGCAGCAGCAGCAGGCTGCAGCAGCAAGCCGCAACAGCAGCCAGTCGCAACAGCTGCTGTAGCGAGTAGCTGCCAGCTGCGGCTGCTGTTGCGGCTCGATACCCGCAGTGAGCGAGCAGCGAGCAGCAGCCCGCTGCTGCCAGCGAGCAGCTGTCCGCTGCCTGCGAGCAGCAGCCCGCTGCTCGCAGCTGACAGCGGGAAGCTGCCTGCTATGACAGACGAGGAAGAAGGAAGAAAAAAGAGCAAAACAAATCCCCCATCCCACCTGCTTTGCCGCCGCTGCTGTAGTAGCTGCCTTCGCTGTTGCAGCAGCCCTAGCAACCGCAGCAGCCTGCAGCAGCAGCAACTGCTGCTGCAACTGCAGCCGTAGCAGTAGCAGTAGCAGCAACAGCAGCAGCCGCAGCAGCAGCAACGGCAGCAGCAACAACAAAAATAGCAGCAGCAGTAGCAGCATCAACAGCAGTAGCAGCACCAACTACAGCAGCAGCCGCAGCAGCAGTAGAAAACAGCAGTAGCAGCAGCAGCAACAGCAGCTGCAGCAGCGGCCCCAACAACAACCACTGCTGACGTCAGCATCCCACTACTGACGTCATCAACTAAAAAAACAAAGAAAGGGACAAGGGAAGGGGGAAACAATCCTTAGGGTGGGCAGGACGTCCACCGCCCTCAGCAAGACGCCAATGCTGACATCAGCAACCCTAAAGAGAAAAAAAAACAACAAACAAAACAAAGGGCATCACACCATGGCTGGTAGCCCCACTGGGGAGGGGTCCTCCTCTGTTGGGGGGACCCCCACCCCCCCTTTCTTGTAATGGTTACAGCAACAGCAGCAGCAGCAGTAGCGGCAGCAGCAGTAGCAGCAAGAGCAGCAAGAGCAGCAGTAGCAGCAGCAGTAGCAGCAGCAACAAGAGCAGCAGGAACAGCAGGAGAAGCAGGAGCAGCAGCAACAATAGCAATAGCAGCAGGAGCAGTAGCAACAGCGGAAGCAATAACACCAGTAGCAGTAGGAGGAGTAGCGGCGCCAACAGCCCTCTAACGTCGTTGGCGATAACCTTGACCCCGTCGCTGCTCTTCAGCAAAAGCTCGCCGCCCTGACGCAGTAGCTTGCAGCACTACAACCGTTAGTTTCCCAGTCTGCCCCCAATGCGCCACCATCCTTCCCCCCTCCAGGGCGCGCCAGCCCAGCTGTGTCTGCTGCCACGCAATACCTGGCGTAGCAGCAGACTTTGCGCCAGTAGCAGACAGTGACCTCCATCCTTGACCCCACTCTGGGTGCCGGCCGCAGGCACAAGGACTTTGAGACGCCGCTGCCGCCGCTTCAGGCCGGCGAGCAGTTCCGGAGCTGGGAGCTCAGCTTTTGCATCTGGGCGCAGGGTGAGGGCCTATGGGCATACTACACCCTGCCGTATGACGCCACCCTGGCCGACCAGCTGTATGACGCTGGTCGTTCCGTCCGGGCTCTCGTCCTTGTCGCCCCTCCAGCTTCCCGCCTCGCCCTCGAGCCCTTCTTAGGTGACTTCACCGTTGGCGCCACCCCAGACCCTGCAGCCGCGTGGCACATTCTCACTCGTCCCCATCACCTGTCCAGCGACCGTAAGACTAGCCGCCTGCTGCGGGAGTTCAACTCCCTACACATGGGGGAGACCGGGACGGTCACCTCCTACTGGCAGCGTGCGGAGGACGTCCTTCGTCGCCTCGGGAAATTTGCCCCACCCCCTTTGGTCGCGCTCCTCACCATCAAGTGCGGTGCCACCGAAGCGTACTCAGACGTCTTCGTCCACTACCCTCACGACATTCTCTCCACCATGGCAGCCCAGGGCACCCTCCTGCCCTGGGCATACGAGCTCTTCCTCCGCATTGAGGAAGCTCGTCTGGAGTCCCGACTCCAGCGCACGGAGGCCGTCGCCTCCCCTGCCGTCGCCTGCCCTGCCATCGCTTCCCCTGCCGTTGCCTCCCCTGCCATCGCCTCCCCCGCCGCGGCTACCTCATCATCGTCGGGGAAGAAGAAGCGTCGGACCAAGACAGGAAAAGGTCAGCAGCAGCAGCAGCAGTCGTCGACCGGGTCCAGCCCGGTCTGCCACAACTGTGGCCAGCCCGGGCACGGGTGGTACACGTGCCCTCTACCGACGGATAAGGCACGCGTCATCGCCACCATGCGTCACCAGTGCGAGCGTTGTTTCGCCTTTGCCGCCGTGACTGTCGCCGGCTCTGACACATCCGCCTCATCCAGCAGCTCCACCACTCCGGTTGCTTCGACGGTCGCACCGACACCACCGCCGCAGCCATCGGCGCCGGCGCAGTCCTCCTTCTACCCGGGCTCCGGCGCCATCAACCCGCACTCCGTCTACACTCCCAGGCCATCCTCCCGCGAGCGCCAACTGGAGCAGTTCATTGCGCTCCAGCTCGGCCTCCCTCGCCCTCCTCCCTAGGGAAGTGCCAGTTGCATCACATCCTGCTCCCCTGTCCAGCCCTGCATGACAGAGACTGAGCTACGGTCATGCCCTGTTTCTTTGTCTGTCTCGTCGTCCCTCATGGTCTCAGCTACCCCGTCCCAGGACAACGTTGCTTGGCTTGACGATTGGCAGTCTCGATTCGCACCTCCTTCCACCGGGTCCGCGTCCCTTGCTTGCTACCATGTGACCGTTAGTGATATTGCGACCCCGGTCAAGGACCCTGCTGAGACCTGGATCATCGACTCCGGGGCAACGCATCACATGACGACCTATGTGAGGCCTTTAGTATGCTCGGTCCTGTAGGCAATGTTTCCAGTGTCCGGACAGGCTCTGGCCAGGTGTTGCCTGTCCGTGGTGTTGGCGTCGTTCGTTTCCGTGGTCCCTCCGGTGACATCTTTCTGACTGATGTCCTCTTCGTCCCTGGTCTTGAGCTCAGCCTTCTGTCCGTTACTGCCCTTGACCGAATGAGCATGGACGTTGTGCACTTGCGTGGTGTTGGCACTGTGTCATTGCGTCCGTCTGTTCTTGTCGTACTGCACGCCACCGCCCGTGGCAACCTGTGGCATGTACCTCATCTGTCTTCCTCTCCTTACGTCTCTGCCCCGTCAGCCGCCACAAGGCATGTGTTTGTCACCAGCACGCTTTCTCCTCAGTACACTCGCCTCCTGCACCGCCACCTTTGCCACGTCCACTCTGCCGCCGTAGACAGCATGCTCCGCACCCAGCCGGCCAAGGGCCTTGACCCGGAGACTTTTCCCCTCCCGTGCCCAACTGATTGCATTGACTGCGCTCAGGGAAAGATGCACCGGTCCACGTATCCCTTGTCTTCCTCCCGTGCGTCTGCCCCCCTCGACCTTGTCCATTCGGACATCATGGGTCCTCTCCCTACCGAGTCCGTCGGTGAGCATAGACGCTGCGTCCTCACCCTCACTTACGACTATTCTCGCTACCGCTGGTTCTTCTGCCTTCGGCAGAAGAGCAATGTTTCCCACGCCATCCAACACTGGCTTGTCCTTGCGGAGCGCGAGTGTGGCCGCTCTCTCTGCCGCTTTTGCTCCGATCGCGGCGGTGAGTACATGGGTGAAGCCACGACCTTTCTCGCCTCCCGCGGAATTTCCATGAAACGTCCACGCCTTACACACCCGCCCAGAACGGTGTCTCCAAACGGTGGAACCGCACTATGGCCGACGCCGTCCGCACCATGCGGGTCGAGTCTGGTCTCTCCGATGGCTTCAATATTGAAGCCATGGCCTACATGACCTGAGTCTAGAACCGGATTCCCCACGGTCCCCTTCCCCGCCAGTCCACACCGTACCAGCATTGGTGCGGTCAGCGAGCTGACCTCCGCCCGGCTCGCGTCTGGGGCTGTGTGGCCATTGTGTGGCTGCCCGTCCCGCAGCAGGGCAGCAGGCTCGCCCCTCGCGAACGCCCCTTCACCTTCCTCTGTGTCTCTCGTCAGTCCAAGGCCTGGCGCTTTTGGGATCCCTCCCGGCACTGCATCGTTGAGTCCCGGGATGCCCTCTTCTTCGAGGACCTGTTTCCTCGCGACCTCATTCGCTCCGGCTCATCCGTGTCTATCCCATCGCGTGGGGGAGTGGTGAGTCCATCCTCCGTCCTACCACTTCCGGATGGCACGTCCCTCAATCCCTCCGAGCCGGCAGCCCCAGTCATGTCCGCTGGTCCCTCCGGGCCAGCACCCCCAGTCGCGTCCGCTGGTCCCTCTAGGCCGGCACCCCCAGTCACATCCGCTGGTCCCTCCAGGCCGGCACCCCCAGTCGCGTCCACTGGTCCCTCCGGGCCGGCACCCCCAGTCGCATCCGCTAGTCCCTCCGGGCCGACACCTCCAGTCGCGTCCGCTGGTCCCTCCGGGACGGCACCCCCAGTTGCATCCGCTGGTCCCTCCGGGCCAGCAGCCCCAGTCGCGCCCGCTGGTCCCTCCGGGCCGGCAATCCCCGTCGCATCCGCTGGTCCCTCCGGGCCAACACCTGCAGTCGCGTCCGCTGGTCCCTCTGGGCCAGCAGCCCCAGTCGCGCCCGCTGGTCCCTCTGGGCCGGCAACCCCAGTCACATCCGCTGGTCCCTCCGGGCCAGCAGACCCAGTCGCGTCCGCTGGTCCCTCCGGGCCAGCAACCCCGTCCGCCTCCATCAGCCCGACGGACTCAGTGCTGTCACCTGTCCTGCCACGCTATACGCGTGGCCCAGGCGGCAGCCTCCGACCCAGACCGTCGGTGAGCGCTGAGACCGTCGCTCCGCGCTCCGTGGCGCCTCGTCCCCCCGTGGCTCCACGTGTCTCCTCCGCTCCCACGGTCGTAAGTGGGGACCCTGGCACCAAGGCCCTCGGCCTGACCACCTCGGCCATCATTGCAGACCTCCACCCGGGCTCCGCACTGGGTTACGCCATGCTCCATTGTGAGCATCGGTGCATTGTCGGGGCTGCACTCGCGCGTATCCCACTTGGGGCACAAGATGCACACGCTCTCTCAGTCCGCTCCACAGCACGCCCGGAGGATCCAGACACCCTATGCGAGGCACGAGCCTCTCCTGAGGCCGCACACTGGGATGCTGCCTGCGCCGATGAGCTCACCGCTAACCGACAGCACCACGTGTATGACCTCGTCAACCTTCCCCCAGGACGGAAGGCCATCGGCGCCAAGTGGGTCTTTCGGCGCAAGTGGATGCCCGACAGGTCCTTGGACAAGTACAAGGCCGCCTTACAGCCAAGGGGTTTGCCCAGATTCCTGGGGTCGATTACAACCAGATCTTCGCCCCAGTTGGCCGGTTCTCCACTAGCCGGGCACTCTTCACTCTGGTCGCCTAGCATGGGTGGGAGCTGCACCAGATGGATGTGAGCAACGCCTTTCTCCATGGTTCACAGGAGGGTGAGGAGCTCTACATGGTGCAGCCCCCAGGCTTCGACGATGGCACTGGGAGAGTCAGGCGTCTGCGCAAGGCCCTATATGGCCTGAAGCAGTCGCCTCGGTGCTGGAACCAAGAGATCAGCAGTACGCTCCTTCGTGGCGGGCTCCAGCACAGCACCGCTGACCCCGCACTGTTTGTCAGTCCGCGAGGCCAGACTTTTGCCGCTATTCTGGTGTACGTCGACGATCTGCTCATTGCGTCACCAGACACGGCCGCCATCCAACGTGTGAAGGATCCGCTGCACTCCACCTACCAGATGAAGGACCTTGGGTCTGCCAGGGTCTTCCTGGGCATGGAACTCGAGCATGATCACTCCCAAGGCGTCCTGCACATCCACCAGGCCGCCTATGTGCAGACTCTGTCCACCCGCTTTGCGGAGGACCTGCCACTCATACCGAGCGCATCCTCACCCATGTCACCCGATGGCCAGGCAAAGCTGTAGAGTCCTGGCCCAGCCGTTATGGGGGAGCTAGTTGACGTGACCACGTACCTGCGAGTCATCGGGTCACTGATGTTCTTGGCGACGACGACGCGCCCAGACATCACGTTCGCCGTCAACCTCCTGGCCCAGTTCTCTCAGGAGCCGCGTCACCTCCACTACGAGGCCGCGATCCGAGTACTGCGCTATGTTGTCTCGACTCCTCGGCGAGGTCTCATGTTCCGCCGTCAACCATCTGTTGTCGCGGTGGGCTACACCGATAGTGATTAGGCCGGCAGTCCGGACGGAAAGAGTGGCACAGGTTGGATCTTTCTGATTGGCAGCACTGCTGTGTCCTGACGCAGTAGCAAGCACGGATGCATTGCACGCAGCACTGCTGAGGCTGAGTACGTGGCTCTAGGCTCAGACATGTGTGAGAGTGTGTGGTTGCGTCGTCTATTGTCCGAGCTGCGCCAGTCCATCGCATCCATCACGTTGCAGTGTAACAATGAGAGTGCCATGGCCATCGCCGACAATGACGGCGTGCATTACACAAGCACAAAGCACATCAATGTTGAGTATCACTATGTGCGCTCGTTGTTGCATGACGGCAGCGTCAGCATCGTGTGGGTTGAGACAGCACGGCAGTTGGCTGACTTCGTGACCAAGGCACTGAAGCGCGACTCGTTCAAGAAGGCTATGAGTTCAATCGGAATGCGTCCATAAGTGACTGTCTCTGTCCTTGCTTGCGTCTCTGCTTGGCCTGGGGGAGTCTGGTCGTTGACTGTGTCTCTGCCCGCACATGTGCACTGTTGGTTTTCGCACATCTCCTATTGTACTCTGTTGTGTCCTCTCGGCTTCCGTACATCGGCGTGCAGATGACTGACGGCGAGACTCGACGCTGCTAGAGTGTCGCGCGGTGGAGCCAATGCGCGCTGAGGCCCACGCACCGTTTGCTGAAGCCTCCTCCCTACGGCGATGCGCTCAGCTCCATCGGCAGGCCTCCACGGCGGTCGAGCCGCCGGCGGTCACTGCCACTGCAGATGCTGTTTCCATGCACTCAGCTTTGTTTCTGGTTGTGGCATTGCGCCTGCATCGTCATGCTATGCCTAGGGTCCATGTCTCCTGCTGTGTGGCCCTGCTTAGCGTCACTAACTGTCGTAGGCACTGCCCGGGTTCGGGCAGCCATAACTCTTTGCTGCTATTTTTCTAGCTGATTCTGAACGCACGACTGCGTTCGCAGCGTCGGTATTATGGTATGGTCGAGTTTTCAGGCAAAACGGACGACGCCCGGGTTTTGGGCTGTCGGGCGTCTGGCAGGGCTCACTAAGAAAACCGCGCCTGCTAGAAAATAGGTCTAGGACTGTTTTCTGATTGGCTGGTTAGCTGAGTAACAAGTTCTACACTAGTGGGGGGGAGTTAGAACTTGGAGGGGTCTCCCATTGTTGCTTATTCTTGATTCCTAATCAGTCACTTTCAGTTTTCAGCTGCTTTCTGGCGCTAACACTGGCGCGCGCCTTTTTGAGTAACAAACCCAGAGCTTCCACACATAGACTCTAGAGCAGCAGACTGAGGGGGCAGCTGACTTAAGCAACGAGCATGGAAGCCCACACGCTGCATCAACAACGCTGCTGCCCCAACCTGCTGCCTAGGTCTTCCAGATTGGTATCAGAGCCAGAGCGTAGCAGCAGCAGCAAAAGACTGGCGAACAGGTGCTAGACAACGCTGGCGGACCCCCATACGCGCTAGTGCAGGGGAAATGCTGTCGGATTTTTTCCGGCAGCATTAACCCGCCTGGTGGCGGCGTCAGAATTTTTCCCACGGCCACTGGGCCAGGGGAAATGCTGCCAAAACTTTTTCGGCAGCACTGACCCCCACGAATGACGCAAGGATGTGAGCGGCAGGCAGCGTCCGACACTTGCGGGCGACGACGCACGCTGCAACGTTACCTAGGTGCAGTGACTGGCACCAGCACGTAGCAGCAGCAACCTGCAGCAGCGGCAGCCGCAGGCAACGGCAGCGAGCAGTGGCAGCAGCAGCCAGCAGTAGCTGCGTGCAGCAGTAGCAGGCACAAGCAGCAGCTCGCAGCAGCCCGCAGCAGCAGCAGCCCGCAGCAGTTGCTCGCAGCAGTAGCAACAGCAGTAGTAGCAGCAACATGTAGCAGCAGCCCGAAACGGCAGCACGCAGTAGCAGCCAGCAGCAACCGTAGCACGTAGCAGCTGCAGCAGCGTGCGGCAGCATGCAGCAGTAGCAGCAGGCTGCAGCAGCCGCAGCAGCGAGCCACAGCAGCAGCCAGCTGCAGCAGCAGCAATAGCGAGTAGCTGCTGGCAGCAGCCAGCCGTGGCTGCTACTGCTCGCAACTCGCAGCGAGCGAGCAGCGAGCAGCAGCCCGCTACTGCCATCGAGCAGCAGCTCGCTGCTGCCAGCGAGCAGCAGTCTGCTGCTCGCAGCAGACAGCGGGCTGCTGCCCGTTGTGATAGGAAAAACAAAGAAAAAAAAAACGACGAGAAGGAGAAAGAAGAGAAAAAAAAATCCCCCACCCCGCAGCCCGCAGCAGTAGCCCGCAGCAGCAGCGAGCAGAAGCTGCAGTACGCAGCAACTGTAGTAGCGTGCAGCAGCAGCAGCGGGTTGCAGCAGCCACAGCAACTGCAGCAGCTACTGCGGCAACTGTAGCCGCAGCAACAGCAGCAGCAGCAGCAACCGCAGCCGTAGCACCAGCAACACCTGCATCAGCAGCAACAGCAGCTACAGCGGCAACAGCACCAACAGCTGTAGCAGCAGCAGCTGCTGCTGCAGCAACAGCGGGCCCAACAACTGCCGCTATTGACGTCAACATCCTACTACTGACGTCACTGCTGACGTCATCAACAAAAAAAGGGGTGAAAGGGAAGGGGGAAGTACCAAAGGGGTGGGTAGAATTCCCACCGCCCCAAGCCACTGCAAATAGCAGCAACACAAAGACAAAAAAAAGGAAACCAAACCATGGCTGGTAGCCCCGGTGAGGAGGGGTCCTCCTCTATTGGGAGGACCCCTACTCTCCCTTTCTTGTAACGACTGTAGCAACAGCAGCAACAGCACAGCAGTAGTAGCAGCAGCAGCAGCAGGAGTAGCAACAGCAGCAACAGCAGTAGCAGTAGCAACAACAGCAGCAGCAGCAGCTGCTGCAGCAGCAGCAGCAGCAGCAGCAGCAGCCGCAGCAACAACGGTAGCAGCAGCAGCCCACTGGTGTTGTTGGCGGCAACCCTGATCCACTCGTCGCTCTCCAGTAACAGCTCGCCGCCTTGACGCAGCAACTTGCAGCGCTACAGGCAGTACCCTCCCAGACTGCCACCAGTGCATCGCCGCCGTTCCTCCCTCCAGGGCACGCCAGCCCAACTGTGTCTACTGCCACGTACTACCTGGCACAACAGCAGACTCAGCGCCATCGGCAGACAGTGACCTCCGTCCTTGGCCCCACTCTGGGCGCCGGCCGTAGGCAGAAGGACTTTGAGATGCCGCCGCCGCCGCTTCGAGCCGGCAAGCACTTCCGGAGCTGGGAGCTCAGCTTCCGGATCTGGGCGCAAGGTGAGGGCCTGTGGGCATACTACACCCTCCCTTATGACTCCACCCAGGCCGACCACCTGTATGACGCTGGACGCGCCGTCCATGCCCTCATCCCAGTCGCCCCTCCAGCTTCCCGCCTGGCCATATAGCCTTTCCTCGGCGACTTCACCTCTCGCGACATCCCAAACCCTGCTGCCGCATGGCACGTTCTCACCAGGCCCCATCGCCTGTCTAGCAACGCTGAGATCAGCCGTCTACTCTGGGAGTTCAACTCCCTGCACATGGGGGAGACGGAGACGGTCACTGCCTACTGGCAGCGGACGGAGGACATCCTTTGTCATCTCGGCAAATCTGCTCCACCCCCTCTGTCCGCGCTCCTCACCATCAAGTGCGGCGCCACCAACGCGTACGCAGACGTCTTCGTGCACTACCCCCAGGACGTCCTCTCCACCATGGCGGCCCAGGGTACCCTCATGCCCTGGGCATACGAGCTCTTCCTTCGCATTGAGGAAGCTCGCCATGAGTCTCAGCTCCATCGCTCGGAGGCTCTTGCATCCCCTGCCATCGCCTCCCCTGCCGTTGCCTCTGTGGCCGTTGCCTCCCCCGCCACAGCTACCTCATCGTCTTCGGGGAAGAAGAAGAAGATCTGGAACAAGAAAGGCAAGGGTCCACCGCAACAGCAGCAGCAGCAGCTGTCGACCGGGTCCAGCGGTGGTGGCTCAGTCTGCCACAACTGTGGCCAGCCCGGGCACGGGTGGTACACATGCCCTCTCCCGACGGACGAGGCGCACGTCATCGCCACCACGTCTGGAGCCATCACTCCGCACTCCGTCTACACTCCCGGGGTGTCCTCCCGTGAGCGTCAGATGGAGCAGTTCATCGCGCTCCAGCTTGGCCTGCCTCGCCCTCCTTCCCAGGGAAGTGCGAGTTGCGTCACCTCCTGCCTTCCTGCCCAGCCCTGCATGACTGAGACTGAGCTGCGGTCGTGTCCCAACTCCTCGTCTGTCTCATCGTCTCCCATGGTCCCCTCCAAACCCCTCCTTGACGACATTGCGTGGCTTGACGATTGGCAGTCTCGTTTCGCGCCTCCTTCTACCGCGTCCGCATCCCTCGCTTGTTGTCATGTGACCGTTAGCGATCAGGCGACCCCTGTCCAGGACCCTGCTGAGACCTGGATCATTGACTCCGAGGCCACGCATCATATGACGGCCTCTCGTGAGGCCTTAAGTATGCTCGGTCTTGTAGGCGATGTCTCCGGTGTCCGGACGGGTTCCGGACAAGTGTTGCCTGTCCGTGGTGTTGGCGTCGTTCGTTTCCGTGGTCTTGCCGGTGACGTTTTTCTGACCGATGTCCTCTTCGTCCTTGGTCTCGAGCTCAGCCTCCTGTCCGTGACTGCCCTTGACTGCATGAGCATGGACGTTGTGCACTCGTGTGGTGTTGGCACTGTGTCGTTGCGTCCGTCCGGTCTTGTCGTCCTGCACGCCACCGCTCATGGCAACCTGTGGCATGTTCCCCGCCTCTCCTCTTCTCCTCCCGTCTCCTCCCCGTCGGCCGCCACAGGCCATGTCTTTGTCACCAGTACGCTGTCTCCTCAGCACACCCGCCTCTTGCACCGCCGCCTTTGCCACATCCACTCTGCCGCCGTAGAGAGCATGCTCCGCACCCAGACAGCCAAGGGCCTTGACCCGGAGACTTTCCCTCTCCCGTGTCCCACTGAGTGCATTGACCGCGCTCAGGGGAAGATGCACCGGTCCACGTACCCCTTGTCTTCCTCCCCTGCATCCGCCCCTCTCGACCTTGTTCACTCGGACGTCATGGGCCCTCTCCCCACCGAGTCCGTCGGCGAGCATGGCCGCTATGTCCTCACCCTCACGGACGACTATTCTCGCTACCGCTGGGTCTTCTGCCTTCGGCAGAAGAGCGATGTCGCCCGCGCCATTCAGGACTGGCTTGTCCTCGCGGAGCGCGAGTGTGGCCGCTCTCTTCACCGCTTTTGCTCCGATCGCGGTGGAGAGTACATGGGTGAGGCCACGTCCTTTCTCGCCTCCCACGGGGTCCACCATGAGACGTCTGCGCCCTACACACCCGCCCAGAACGGCGTATCCGAGCGGTGGAACCGTACCATGGCGGATGCCGTCCGCACCATGCGGGTAGAGTCCGGTCTCTCCGATGGCTTCTACTTTGAAGCCATGGCCTACATGACCTGGGTCTAGAACCGGATTCCCCACGGTCCCCTTCCTCGCCAGTCCACGCCTTACCAGCATTGGTGCAGTCAGCGCGCTGACCTCCGCCCGGCTCGCGTCTGGGGCTGCGTGCCCGTGGTGTGGCTGCCCGCCCCAGAGCAGGGTGGCAAGCTCACCCCCCGCGGACGTTTCTGCACCTTCCTCGGTGTCTCTCGTCAGTCCAAGGCCTAGCACTTCTGGGATCCCTCCCGGCACTGCATTGTCGAGTCCCGGGATGCACTCTTCTTCGAGGACCTGTTTCCTCACGATCTCATTCGCTCCGGCTTGTCTGTGTCTATCCCGTTGCGTGGGGGAGTGAGTCCTTCCTCTGTCCTGTCGCTTCCGCGTGACACATCCCTTAGTCCCTCTGAGCCGGCAGCCCCAGTCGCGTCTGCCGGCCCCTCCGAGCCCACGGCCCCAGTCGCGTCCGCTGGTCTCTCCGAGTCGGCAGCCCTAGACGCGTCCGCTGGTCCCTCCGGTCCGGCAGCCCCTGTCGTGTCCGCTGGCCCCTCTGGTTCAGCAGTCCAAGACGGGCCCGCCAGTCCCTCGGGGCCAGCAGCCCCAGTCGTGTCCGCCGGCCCATCCGGGCCAGCTGCCCCGGTTGCATCTGCTGGCCCCTCGGGGCCAGCAACCCCGTCTGCCTCCATTGGCCCGTCGGATTCAGTGCCATCTTCTGCCCTACCACGCTACACACGTGGCCCAGGCGGCAGCCTCCGACCCAGACCGTCGACGAGCGTGCAGACTGCTGCACCACGCTCCGTGGCGCCCCGACCCCCCGTGGCTCCACTTGTCTTCTCCACTCCCACGGTGGTGAGTGGGGATCCTGGCACCAAGGCCCTCGGCTTGACCACCTCAGCCATCATTGCAGACCTTCACCCGGGCTTCGCACTGGGCTATGCTATGCTCCATCACGAGCATCGGCACGCTGTCGTGGCTGCACTCGCGCGCATCCCACCAGGGGCTCGAGATGCACACGCTCTCTCAGTCCGCTCCACAGCACGCCCGGAGGATCCAACCACCCTACGCGAGGCACGAGCCTCTCCTGAGGCCGCACATTGGAATGCTGCCTGTGCCGATGAGCTTGCTGCTATCCGACAACACCATGTGTACGACCTCGTCAACCTTCCTGTAGGTCGGAAGGCCATCGGCGCCAAGTGGGTCTTTCGGCGCAAGTGGAAGCCCGACGGGTCCTTGGACAAGTACAAGGCCCGCCTTACAGCCAAGGGGTTTGCCCAAATTCCTGAGGTCGACTACGACCAGATCTTTGCCCCAGTTGGCCGGTTCTCCACTAGCCGGGCGCTCTTCAGACAGGTCGCCCAGCATGGGTGCGAGCTGCATCATATGGATGTGAGCAACGCGTTTCTCCATGGCTCACTAGAGGGTGAGGAGCTCTACATGGTGCAGCCCCCAGGCTTCCACGACGGCAGTGGGAGAGTCTGGCGACTGCGTAAGGCCCTCTATGGCCTGGAGCAGTCACCTCGGTGCTGGAACCAAGAAATCAGCAGCACGCTCCTTCGGGGCGGACTCCAGCGCAGCACCACTGACCCCGCACTGTTTGTCAGTCCGCGAGGCCAGACTTTTGCCGCTGTTCTGGTTTACGTAGACGATCTCCTCATCGCGTCGCCAGACACTGCTGCCATCGAGTGCGTCAAGGACTTGCTGCACGCCGCCTACCAGATGAAGGATCTCGGACCTGCCAGAGTCTTCCTGGGCATGGAGCTCGAGCATGATCGCTCCCAGGGCGTCTTGCACATCCACCAGGCCGCCTATGTGCAGAATCTGTCCACCCGCTTTGCGGAGGACCTACCACTCGTGCCGAGCGCATCCTCACCCATGTCACCCGATGGCCAGGTGAAGCTGAAGAGTCCCGACCCAGCTATTGTGGGGGAGCCAGTTGACGTGACCACGTACCTGCGAGTTATCGGGTCACTGATGTTCCTGGCAACGACGACGCGCCCAGACATCGCGTTCGCCGTCAACCTCCTGGCCCAGTTCTCTCAGGAGCCGCGTCACCTCCACTATGAGGCCGCGATCCGAGTACTGCGCTATGTTGTCTCGACTCCTCGGCGAGGTCTCATGTTCTGCCGTCAGCCGTCTGTGGTCGCGGTGGGATACACCGAGAGTGACTAGGCCGGCAGTCCGGACGGTAAGAGTCGCACAGGCTGGATCTTTCTGATTGGCGGCACAGCTGTGTCCTGGCGCAGTGGCAAGCAGGGGTGCATTGCACGCAGCACTGCTGAGGCTGAGTACGTGGCTCTTGGCTCAGGCGC
>SZWC01005810.1:25300-58653 GCA_023375785.1 Penium margaritaceum | reverse complement strand
ATGGCCAATGGGAGGGCTTGTAGGGGATTGAGAAGGACGTTGGTCCCATGGTGGTCCCATGGCTGGCGCGTTTTGCACCGTCTGTGAGTCATCAGAAGTGGAGTGGCAGTAGGTTGCGTACTCGGTGGCGTCCTCACGCACGTAGTCCGCCATGAAGTTGTAGTCCTCTCCAGGGTAGTACCCTAAACTGTGGCGACGACGGCGCGACCACACCTTGCACTCCGCCCTCTCCTCGTAGTATGCAACCTCCTCCTCAATGTGCTAGTGCTCTCAGTGTCTGCCGGGGACGGCAGGGTGGCCGCAGTGGTAGTGGATGCGGCTACTGCTGATGCTACTTGGGGCTTAGGTGCTCAGCGGCCTGTAGTGCCTCGGTGGTGCGGTGCTGTGGTGCTACAATGAGGCAGACCGATAATGCACCGGTACCTCGGTTGTTGGTTTGTGTGCTTCCACGCGTCACGAGCGACGTAGATGGATTACCCATAGAGGAGAGCTCATAGAGGTGGTACAGGGTAGAGGAGAGCTTGACGACACGACGTGCCTTCGAAGTGTCCTGAGACATCTCCGACACCTACAACAGTGCCGCCGAAATGCGACCGATGCATTTCGGCAGCCTTGTTGGTTTGTTGGGAGCTAGGGGACTTTTCTCGGTAAGTCGAGACTTGCCCACCTCGTGGATTGTATCGGTGCAACAAGGAGACCCGATGGTACTAGTGTTGCTTCCGAGACACGAAAAGCGTGTTTTCCTGACTGTACGTTGATCATGTGTGTTTCAGACACTGCTCGTTCAGCATCAATGGTTGAGACCAGGGTTGGTGGTTTGTGCGAGCGCCCCGGTAGACCTAGCACCGATTGGTGATAGGAAGTATAAAACTTGCATGTGGCTGAGACCCGGACGTCCGGTGACATGTTCCGACGTCTCGGGCGGCCTAAATTTGCGTAGCCTGGCTGCCGATAATGCATGTGTGTCACCGTAGAGTCTGGATGTGTATGGGGTACATTGCATGTTTTCTCGCCGGTCGAGACCCGGGCACACGGTTGACTGTTCCGGTGCCTCGGGAGACCTCCGCTATGTGGTTTCATGTTCTGTGACATGTGTATTCCCTGTGCGTGCCTTTTGGCATGACGCGGATGACGGGGCCTGGTGGGCTAGCCGCCATACATAAGCTGTCAGTAGGGCTCATTGTGCTTTCTCCTTGTTCTTGATGTGTTTCAGACTTAGCCAGATTTGGCCTTCACTGTTTGTCCCTCACACCCAGAGCTCATGACAGGTTTGCATGGTCCTGCATGCCTTCATTGATTCAATCTTGGTATCAGAGCACATGGGGGCGTGTGAGCAGCAGAAGCAGTAGAAGCATAACAGGCGGAACGCAAAGAGAACGTGCGACGTGGCACCACGCCGGCAGTAGCGTGAGGGAGCGCGAAATGACTGTACGTGAACGTCACAAGGGCGGTGAGCAACGCTCAGGTGCGGTAGCGGTGACAGTAGCAGTAGCTACGACAACAGTAATTGTGGCAACAGAAGTAGCAATAGCAGTAGCAGTACAAGCAGCAGCAGCAGCACCAGTAGTAGCACCAGCAGCAGCAGCACCAACAGCAATAATAACAGCACCAATAGCAACCACAGTAGCTACACCCGTCGCTACAACTGCTGTTGCCAGAGGGGCCTTGCAACCCTCCTCCGAGGGCTCCCTCAGAGGGACCCCTTCGAGCCCCAGAGAGGGGCTCCCTCCGAGGGGCCCTGTCAGCCTTGTCGGCCCCGTCGGCCCTGTCGGTCGACCAGCGGAGGGGCGAATTCAGAGGGGCGGATTGGACCCCCCCCTTGTTGTCTCTCAGCCCCTCCTCGCTATTACGCCGAACGGAACGTAGATGGTGCACAGGTAGACTTTGCGAGGCAAAACACGATCTAGAATTTGGGACACTTGAGCAATTCATAATTAGCGGTAAGTGTACTTTGATGACAAGTGTCCAAATGATCTAGCATATATATATATATATATATATATATATATATATATACAAGTGTCGATTTACGAATGAAGAATAGTCGGCGTCGTTGGGTCGAATGTCGAGTGACGCGTGCGGAGTCGTGTCATGAGTGGTCGGATTCGAGAAGGTCCGCCCGGAAGTTGGGGGTCTTCGAGAATGGACCATGAAGATGCGTGATGCATCTTTGTAAATCCAAATTCGGCGAGATGCGTCAAGAAGTTGACAAAAAGGTCGTGACACTTCTGTTTGGAGGTTCGCGAGTGTGGTCAAAACTGTCAGAATGTTCAAGAATATCCACTTGGGGCGGGGCAATTGGCCTGTTTGCCCTCGGCCGTCGGAGTGAGTTTTGTGGTTCGTGCGACGCGATGAGCCGTTTGTGTAGTAGCAGAAATGCCCACTCGAAGGGACTTGTGTACGTTTGGTACGTAACACCGCCCCCTTTTAGCCGCGACGTCCGAGCGCGTGTGCAAATGTGGCCCGGAGACGGCGGTAGTAGCTTTCGATGAGATGATCATAGTCTCGGAGGTTGTCGTAGGGTTCCCAACTGTTGTGCACAGCTGTCCCACTTGACGTCGTAACTGTGCCACTTGATGAGATATTCTGTCGTCTTGCCTCGTCGTCGAAGGCCTAGGATGTCCTCGATGACGTATTTTGTGTCCTCGTCTACTTGTATGGGAGGCGGAGGAGGGACATCTCTGCCAGGAAAGTTCTCTCTGGGGTCTCGGTAGTGCTTGAGTGCACTACTGCTGACATGGAGCACCGAATGAACTTGCAAAGTGTCGAGGAGTTTGAGTCGCGCAACCACATGGGTTTACATGCGCTCGATCTCAAACGGTCCCAACCATCGGGGTTTGAGCTTCGAACAGTCGTATCCGCAGAGCTTGATGTTTACCAATCTGAGGAGGACTTTGTCACCATCAGTGAAGATGTCGTTGCTGCAATGTTGGTCAGCTGCTCGCTTTATCGCTGCTTGTGTCTTCGAGAGAGTTTGTGGTGTTTCCTCCAAGACGGTGGTGAAGTCTTGACGTTGAACGTCGACCGCGGGAATGTTGCTGCGGCTTTTTTCCTGTTGCGGTAGAAACAGCCAAATTATATGCGATTTCGACGGTTGGGAGTTTTTGTGCCCAATCCATCCCATGAGGTTCGCGTAGTGTTCGGAGCAGTTGCTCGAGCGTTTGATTTGTTCGCTCAGTTTGACCGTCGGTTTGAGGATGAAGCGTCGTTGAGAGTTGAATTCTGCTGCCGTAACGATTCATCGGTTCGCGCCAAAAATGGCTGGAAAATTGATCGTCTCTGTCGCTCGTGATGGTTCTTGGTATGCCATGTAGCCATACGATTTTGTTTAGAAACAGCCGTGCTGTCCCTCTGCGTTGACGGTGGTCGTTGTTGCGATGAAGTGGGACATTTTAGCAAACCTGTCGACGTCCACGAGGATGGCGTCATATCCCTCGGACGTCACTGGTAATCCGATGGCAAAGTCTACAGAGATGTCTGCCCATGATTCCGTCGGAACAGGGAGCGGTTGCAGAGCCCGGGTGGCCTCGTGCGACAACATTTTTGTCGCTGACATGTGTCGCAGGTTTTGTAGAAGTTGGCCACGTCGGATTGCATCTTGTCCCACCAATAGTCCTTCGCCAGTTTCTTCAGCGTCTTGTCCTCTCCGAAGTGTCGACCTGGACCGGTGTCGTGGCATTCTTCGAGAAGCATTTAGTGAAGCTCGTCGTTCGGGGGAATGACCACTAGACGAGTCAAGCGTCGTTGCCAGTAAGATGCGTCGAACCAGAACTTGGTTTTATCATGTCCGCCGTGCTGGTCGTAGCCTCGTGCGAATAATCGCTCGAGGTAGGGGTCTCGCTGTAGTTGTAGGGTTGCCACGTCGACCATTAAATCTGGTCGTCCGCTGTGTGCGTCCGCTGGATTGGTTTTTCCTGGCCGGTGATCAATTTTGTAGTCGAACCCAGACTCACCAAACTCCATCCATCGGGTTTGACGTCTGTTGAGATTCGGCTGTGTCTTCAAATACTTCAGTGCGTGATGGTCGGTGCGCACAATGCATCGGCAACACTCCAGGTTGCATCACCACGTCTTGAACACGTGCACGACCGCCATCATCTCTTTTTCGTGGAATGCGTACTTGAGTTCCGGTCCTCGCAATTTTTGAGACATGCACGCTACCGGTTTTTTGCCGTTGCCGTGATCTTGCAGAAGAATCGCGCCAATGGTTCGCTCTAATGCATCCGTAGCCATGATGTAATCGATTGTTGGATTGGCTAATCGTAGGGATGGCACTGAGGTCAGAGCGTTCCGTAAAGTGGTGAACGCTTCTTGTTTGCTGTCTCTCCATCGCCACTTATTTTCTTTTTGAGTGAGGTCGGAGAGAAGCGCTGACACTTGCGCCTACTCCCGTACGAATCGCCAGTAGTAAGTGCAGAATCTGACAAAAACTTGAATTTCTCAAACATTGGTCGGCGTCGGCCAATTAGCGACTACTGCCACTTTTTTCGGATGATCCGACCGTCGTTGATGATGTGACCAAAAAACTCGATCAAACGATGATCGAGGTCGTATTTTGAGAGTTTTCCAAAACATTTTCCTCTTTGTAAAATTCGAGAATAGTTGTGAGAAGTCCATCGTGCTCCTCTGGGATGCGGCTCTACACCAGAATGTCGTTAAGGTATACCACGATGAAATCGTCGAGATACGGATGGAAAATGTTGTTCATTGTCGCCATAGACGTTGCAGGGGCATTTGTGATTCCAAATGGCATAACCGTGAACTCAAAGTGTCCGTAGCGGGTTCAAAATGCTATATTCTCGATGTCGGCGGCTGCCACACGTATCAGGTGATACCTGTTACGTAAGTCGATTTGGGCTCCTTGGAGTTAGTCGAAACATTCACCAGCACGGGGAAGAGGATAGCAGTTCTTGATGGTAGCGTCGTTCAATGCCCAATAATCCATGCACATTTGCATCTCGCCAGTTTTCTTTTTCACGAATAGGACTGGTGCAGCGTAAGGTGACGTGGATGGACGGATGAACCCCTGACCGAGCATCTCATAAAGCTGATTTTTCAGCTCGGTCAGCTCGTGATCGCTCATCCGATAGGCCCCTCGGACGGTAGGTCGGCTGCCCGGCTTCAATTTGATGCGATGGTCGATGTCTCGCTGAGGAGGTGAAGTGTTTAGGAGTTTGTCGGGGAAGATGTTTGCGAACTCCTAGATAAGGGGTGCGAACACTTTGGATACCATTGCAAAAATCGTCGAGGCCGATGAGGCTGATGAGATCGATGATGAGTCAGCTGTTGCCACTTCCGCTTCTCCCATTGGTTCGAGATGTATAAGCCACGCACGATCTCCTCGTCGTTAACAGTGTTTGGCCACATTTAGCAGTATCGGTTGCACCGGTTGTCGCCTTTCGGCTTCCGCGGCTTCCTCTGCTGCTTCCACCTCTGCTGCCTCCGCTGTCGACTTCCGTCCCGCGCGCGGAAGTTGCCATTTGGCACCGTCAATTTCCACGTAGACGTCGACGCTGTTCCAGTTGACCTGCAGATTGTACCAGTACAGGAAATCTCGTCTGAGGATGATTTTGTGATCGCTTATTGGACAAGACCTCCGGATCGTTACATCCCGAAGATCTACCACTTGTAGTCGCAGTGGTTTTTGGAGTCTCCGTATCTCTAGTCTCCCGTTATTGATGGTTATTTCTCCCCTCGTACGGTCTGCAAACCCAGCTTGCAAACCATGCCATTGCTTACAGAGTAGTGTGAAGCTCCTCCATTCAATAGCGCTGGTACCGTTCTACGACTTGTGCATCCTCGACTTGTGCATCCTTGTGCATCCTTTTAGCAGTATCTCTGGTTGGTCCTCCTTGTACCCCTCGTCGTTCAGATGGGCGATCGTTCGGCGCAGATCGCTCCTAACGGACAAGAGTTGCGCCTTTCACTCCAGCCCTTTGCCGTTTTCCGGCCCAGTTTTTTGCGGCTTCTCCCCACTTTTTGGCTTGCTGTTTGCTCCGACAATTGCGAGCGATGTGTTTGAATTTTTCGTAGTTGTAGCAGGTTTGCGTGTCTCTCTGGTCAACAACGTCCACTTCCATTAGAGTGGAGGAGTCTGCTGACTGGTTCTTTCCATTTCCACGATGATTGTGGTTAAGAGGTTGCCAGCCATAGGATTCCTGGATTCGAGCGTTGTAGTTGGCACTGTCGATCCTTTTTGCTCATGCGATCATGCACGGTAAGTCGTTCAGGATGCCAAAAATAACAATTGCTTGTTGGATATCTCGCCTCAAAACGGGAGATATTTATACGGGCCATTCTAGAATGTGGTGGATGTTTTCAAAACATTTAATGATGGAACTCCATAGGTCGAGACAGATAGCCATAACTCCCTCGACCGATCACTGTAACAATCCTCAAGTCGATGCGCAGTGGACCACAAACATAATGAAAGAAATGGCCACTCGCTATGTTTATGAGCTGTGTACGTCCAGGGCATAACAAGATCGACATTTCAATATCATTTGGCCACCTTTGTGACGACGCTAAACTTTCATAAAACCGTACCTCGATGTTTTCCAAACCCCTTGACTTCTCGGTTGCAACGAAGTGCCCCTCTTTTCTGGCATACTCGGGGTCTCACCTGGGTTTAGGGGGCACTCGGGGTATTTTCCGTTTATCGGAAATACGTCCGGGGGTCGATCTCACCTCCGCTGGACCGCGGATACAAGGAGGAGGAGGGGGAGAGAGCGCACGAGCAAGCGCCGGCGTGGGTTCACGCCGGCGCTAGGGGGCTGTTTCGCGCGAACCCCCTCGCGACGTTCCGTAACCGCCACGCGAGGGTGGCTTTCGCCCCCTCGGCGAGTAGCGTAACGGATACGCTATCCGCCGAGGGGAGCGCCGCCGGGAGCTCTCGGCAACAGCCGCGGTCAACGGCGGCAGCAAGCACGTTGGCTGCGACCGCATGACGGTCATAGCACTCACCGCCGCGAGTCACACGCGGCCAACGGGGCGGCTCGCCGAGAGACAGAAGGGACCGTCGATCTGGACGATCGACGGCTGGGAACTTCTCGCACAAGGCACTAGGTGCAAGTAGGGCACCGAGTTCAGGTGCAAGTAGGACACCTAGTACAGGTGCAAGTAGGACACCTAGTACAAGTGCAAGTAGCTTGTTTTAGCAAGCTAGGAAAGCAGTAGGAAGAGGCCTGGGCTAGCCAGCCGAACAGTATAAATACCCTGTACTCAGTTCAATCGAATTAACCTGTATTTTCCAGCTCTGGCTTCCAGAAATCTCCAAGTCTATCTTTCCGCTGCGACTGTGCTCTCCTCACACCAAGGCTAAATCTTCAGAGAGCACCCACTCTCACATCTGGTATCAGAGCCAGAGCCACGCGTTGGGCGGAAGCGCTGCCGGAGCTCGCGAAACTTCAAGGAGCGAAGGCATCGACTACGCCGGACAACGTGGAGGCTGATCGAGAGGGAGATTGCGGGACCAGACTTCGAAGCCAACGCACGAGCCAACCTCTGGAAATTTTTGTACATTTCCAGAGCGTCCACACGGCCTACCGTGCGTGCGCGGGAGACGATGGGTGACTCCCACGCACTTTGAAGACGTCGGATTTTCGTCCAGGACTGCCGAATTGCTGCTGAATTTTTTTTCGATTGCTGCCGAAACGCTGCCAATTCTTTTTTTAAGGATCTCCAGTGGCTAAACTCTATCTAGAGCCATGGAGCAGGCCCTGCAGCAGATTGTAGAGCAGGTGGGAGCCCTCAAGCTGGAGAACGAGCGGCTCAATCGGCTCATGGCTGACCTGCGGGACGGGACTAACGCTGGACAGGTTGGGGTGGCCCGGTCAAGGAGTCCGCCGAGACCAAAGCCAAAGGCTCCGGAAGCGTTCAATCCCTCTCTCAAGGGAGCGAGCGTTTGGACCTGGTTGTTAGCAATGAACAGCTACTTTGGGGCTCTGGGTCACCCTCCAGAGGACGATGCTGTGCGTGTTTCATTCGCGGTGACACTGCTACGCGAAGCAGCATTGGAGTGGTGGAGGCAGTTGAATATGCTGGCCACTCGAGGTGGAGGTGGGAACACAGCTTTGTAACATGCCGTGTTGGGGCAGCCAGGCGTGGTACAAGCTGAAGCTCGCGTGCCGACGACATGGGAGCAGTTTGAGCAAGCTATCAGAGATCGATTTGATCTCGTGAACGCCTCCGTGGTCGCACGCAACAAGCTTAAGCAGCTGAAGCAGATCGGCTCGGTGCAAGAGTACACACGCCGTTTTTTGGCGTTGTGCTCGGAGATCGACGACATGAGCAAGCCGGAGATGGCAGAAAAACACCACGACGGCTTGAAGGCAGAAATTCAGCGCACGCTGGCACTAAGTGGCATCACGGAGTTCCAGGCGATGGTAGCCACTGCTGAGCGCGTTGACGCGCTACGCTACCATCGAGGGGGTTTCCGTGAGAAGCAAGAGAATTTTTAGCGAGGAGCACAGCACCAACAAGCTGACCCCATGGAGATCGACGCAGTGCAAGGAGGCCAGCAGCAGAGCAAGCCGCGTGGTGGGAACTGTTGGATCTGCGGGAAGCCTAGGCACCAGAAGAAGGACTGCAAGAAGAAGCAGCAGGGAAACGGCAACCAGCAGTGAGTGGCGGGCGGCCATCTGCTGGGAAAGCTTTGTCCGCGTCAGCGAACACCAGCCCTGAAAGTCCTTCGACAACTAGGGAGCTGCCAAGTGTATTGCTGCGGAGCGAAGGAAGCGGGAGCGTTCCGGGGATCCTCTTGAAAGCCGAAATTTTATCGGCTGTTTCTACGGACGGCGAGGGGCGCCAGACTCGCCAGCAGATTAAAGCGTTACTAGATTGCGTTGCGTCGCACTCATTCTTCAGCGACGAGCTTGCAAGGAGGTTGGGGCTTGCACGGCTACCCGGGAAGCCGACTACGGCCAAGTTGGTGCAAGGGGAGCTAGAGTGTGGACTACCTCTGAAGCCTCTGAGGGTCTGTCTGGGCAAGCTGTCGTGCGATGTGAACTTTCACACGTGCCCGATGGACACCTACGACGCCATTTTTGGCCGTGACTGGCTGCACCGGTGGAATCTTGCTGTGGATTGGGTGCGCAGCCAGGTGAAAGTGAAGAAAAGTGGAGAGCAAATTGTTTTGCCGTTGTGGGCAGAGGAGAAGGACTCCAAGGCAGGCAAGGTGTCGCAGTTGAGTTACGTGCAGCTGAAGCGCTGTCAGCGCAAGGGGGAACAAGTGTACCTTGTGTGGGTGCGGCAGAAGGAAGCAGCTGCAGAGGTGGAAGTGCTGGCAGCGAAGACAAAGCAACAAGAGGGCGAGCAGTAGAAAGCACTTGCAACAGAGCTGTCGGAAGGCATAAAAGGAGTATTGGACAGCTACAGTGACGTGTTTCCTGCTGAGCTGCCAAAGGGTTTACCACCAAAGCAGGACATCGATCACAAAATTGATCTGGTTCCGGGAGCAACTCTAACGGTACGAGCTGCTTATCGCATGAGCAATAATGAGCTGGGTGAGCTGAAGAAGCAGTTGGAGGAGCTGACGGAGCAAGGTTTCATCAGACATTCGGTGTCACCCTATGCTGCACCAGTCCTCTTTGTGAAGAAAAAGACAAGGGAGCTGCGGATGTGTGTGGACTATCGTGCACTGAACAACGTAACGATCAAGAACCGGTACCCGCTTCCAAGGGTCGAGGAGCTGTTTGACCAGATGAGGGGAGCGCAGTTCTTCAGCAAGATTGACTTGCGCTCAGGGTACCATCAGATTTGGATTGCAGGGCAGGATGTGGAGAAGACGGCGTTCCGGACGCGGTATGGTCATTTTGAGTACCTCGTGATGCCGTTTGGGTTGACCAACGCTCCTGCAACGTTCATGAGCCTCATGAACAGGATCTTCCACCCTCACTTGGACCAGTTCGTGGTGGTGTTCCTCGACGACATTCTTATCTACTCCCGAACTTTGGAAGAGCATCAGTAACACCTTTGGCAGGTGCTGGACATTCTTCGGAAAGAGAAGCTGTTTGCAAAGCTCTCCAAGTGCGAGTTCGAAAAAAGGGAGGTGGAGTTCCTTGGGCACATCGTCAGCGGCAAGGGTCTTCGCATGGACCCAAAAAAGGTGGAAGCAGTGAAGCAGTGGCCGGCACCAAAGTGCGTGCGTGACATCCAGGTGTTCCTGGGGTTTGTCCACTACTACCGGAAATTCATCCGGGGGTACGCAGAAAAGGGTGCGCCGCTGACTCAACTACTGAAGAAGGATCACCAGTGGGAATGGGGCGATCAGGAGCAGAAGAGCTTCGAGGAGCTCAAGACTGCCATGTGTGACGCTCCGGTCCTGGTGCATCCAGATTCATCCAAGGAGTATGTCATGGCGACGGATGCAAGTGACTATGCCATTGGGGCGGTGCTGATGCAGGATCACGGGAAGGGGTCGCAGCCGATTGCGTACGCGTCTCGCAAGTTTCGAGGTGCGGAGCTAAACTACGCAATCCATGAAAAGGAGATGCTGGCGGTGATCCATGCATTCAAGCACTGGAGGTGCTACCTCGAGTCGCGGCGCTGCGTGGTCTTCACGGACCATTATGCCTTGAAGTACCTGAAGACGCAACCGAAACTCAGTCGCCGACAAACTCGCTGGATGGAGTTCTTGGAAGATGGTTTTGACTACGAGATCCAGTACAAACCTGGGAAGGTGAACCCGGCAGATCCTCTGTCGCGGAGGCCGGACTTGAGCCTCAATGCCATCTCAGTACTGATGGGATCTCCAGTCATGCATAGCCTGTTCAAGCACGGCTATGGCATAGACAGTGAGTTCACGGGTGGTGCGTTGAAAGATGCCACGTGGGATGGAGTGTATTGGCGAAGGGGGCAGGAGCGGAAAATTATCGTGTCGGACTATGCGCCATTGAAGCAGTTATTGCTGGAGGAGGCGCATGACACCCACTACTCGGGTTACTTCGGCTTCAACAAGATGTTGAAAGCCTTGACACGCCAATACTGGTGGTCGTCAATGGCGACTGACTGCAAGAGGTTTGTGAGCAGCTGCGAAGTGTGCCAACACATCAAGGCGCGGAGGACCAAGCCACCAGGGGAGCTGCAGCCATTGCCTGTACCAGAGAGGCCATGGACGGACATCTCGCTTGACTTCATTGGCGGGTTGCCTGTGACACAGCAAGGTAACAAAACGGTGTTGGTGGTGGTGGACCGGTTCTCCAAGATGGCACACTTCATCGCATGTCCTGAGAATATCACAGCTGCCGGGACAGCTCAACTCCTCCTCAGTCATGTCGTCAAGCTGCATGGAGTGCCGCAGTCTGTGGTCTCAGATCGCGATCCACGCTTCACTTCACGATTCTGGAGAGATCTCATGGAGAAGCTGGGCACGCGGGTGCAACTGTCCACGGCATACCACCCACAGAGCGATGGGCAGACAGAGCGCACGAACTAGACATTGGAGCAGCTGCTGCGGAGCATGGTCCCACCGGATGGAGACGGTTGGGAGGAGAAGCTCGGAGTGGCAGAATTCGCCTACAACTCAGCGGTGTCAGCATCCACAGGGAAGTCACCGTTTGAGGTGGTCTACGGCCACCAGCCACTAAGCCCAGCCGCCCTTGCTTCGGCAACTTCTCTTCCGGCTGTGCAGTAGATTGCTGAAGGGTTTGCCACCACTTGGGACGTGGTGCGGCAACGGCTGTTGAAGGCACAGAAGTAGCAGAAGCAGCAGGCTGATAAGCATCGCTCTGCGGAGGAGTTCCAAGTGGGAGATCAGGTGATGCTGAACTATGCTAACCTGCAGCTGATGGGAGTTGGGAGTCCCAAACTCAAGCCGCGATGGGTGGGTCCGTTCCGCATTCTGGAGAAGCGGTCGGCCGTTTCATACAAGCTGGAGCTACCAACTCACTACACCATTCATCCGGTGTTCCACATCTCCTTGCTTCGTGCCTATCGCGACCCCAACACCTTTTTCCTGGGTCGCGGGGCAGCTCCACCTCCTACTGTCCGGGTCCAAGGAAGTGAGGAGTTTGAGGTGGAGAAGATCCTGGCGGACCGCCAGAGGGGACGACGGCATGAGTTTCTGGTGCAGTGGAAGGGGTACCCGGCGGAGCACAACTCTTGGGAGCCAGAGGCCAACTTCCATGTTGGGGGTACCAACACTATTCTCCAGGAGTACCTTAGGCGCGCCGGGACGTCGCGCCTCCGACGGGGGGGAGGGGGGGGGTGAATGTAACGAAGTGCCCCTGTTTTCTGGCATACTCGGGGTCTCACCTGGGTTTAGGGGGCACTCGGGGTATTTTCCGTTTATCGGAAATACGTCCGGGGGTCGATCTCACCTCCGCTCGACTGCGGATACAAGGAGGAGGAGGGGGAGCGAGCGCGCGAGCAAGCGCTGGCGTGGGGTTCACGCCGGCGCTAGGGGGCTGTTTCACGCGAACCCCCTCGCGACGTTCCGTAACCGCCACGCGAGGGTGGCTTTCGCCCCCTCGGCGAGTAGCGGAATGGATACGCTATCCGCCGAGGGGAGCGCGCCGCCGGGAGCTCCCGGCAACAGCCGCGGTCAACGGCGGCAGCAAGCACGGTGGCTACGACCGCGAGACGGTCACAGCACTCACCGCCGCGAGTCACACGCGACCAACGGGGCGGCTCGCCGAGAGACAGAAGGGACCGTCGATCTGGACGATCGATGGCCGGGAACTTCTCGCACAAGGCACTAGGTGCAAGTAGGGCACCGAGTTCAGGTGCAAGTAGGACACCTAGTACAGGTGCAAGTAGCTTCTTTTAGCAAGCTAGGAAAGCAGTAGGAAGAGGCCTGGGCTAGCCAGCCGAACAGTATAAATACCCTGTACTCAGTTCAATCGAATTAACCTGTATTTTCCAGCTCTGGCTTCCAGAAATCTCCAAGTCTATCTTTCCGCTGCGACTGTGCTCTCCACACACCAAGGCTAAATCTCCAGAGAGCACCCACTCTCACATCGGTGGAGTTTCTCGAAGCGACCACTCATGACGTGGCATCGCACATGGCGCTCATCTCGAGCATCCAAGACTCAACATATGCCTCGCTCTGATTCTTACTATTGTGTACACGTGTTTGACATATGCGACATTTGTCATCAAAGGACGCTTGATACTAATCATGAATCATGCATTTGTCCTAATCTCTCAAATTGTCTTCTGCTCCGCACCTCATCCTTGTGTACCACCTACATTTCACTATGCGTAACACAAACCCCCCCTCTTCCCCTCCGCGTGGACAGTTTGATCCCAGTTGTACATTCTGTTCATTTCCAACAACTCGTGGATGTTACGTCCTCGACGTACTCGAGTCCCTGGACTTTGAGACTAGGCATTTCCATCCTTATATTTTGGTCCACAGTACGTCAAACTCATGATTTTCACGCTGATCGGCCAAGGGCATAGTAGCCACCTGCCCGGACCTGCGGTGTTTTGTTCCAGAAGATTTTGACAACTTGGACCATTTTGCATAATGTTCAACAGAGGCGTTGTGAACTGTATTGATGTCTTGATTCTATTCGGTGGACTTCTCGATGGCGGTGGACTTTTACAAAACAGCGCCTCAATGTTCTCAAAGCCCCCCGGCTTCCCCATGGAGCTCCTCGTAGCGGCCACTCACAGCGTGACCTCGAACACTGAGGACACAACATAATCCTCAGTGTGATCCTTGTCATTCATACATGTGCTCGATTATTTCAACACTTGTAATTGAAGTATACTATATGCTCTAAAAAATGTTCCATTTGTCCCAGTTCCTCAAATATCTTGCTCCTCTGCAACTCATCCCTTTGAACCACCTACATTCTGCTCACACTAGGTATCAGAGCACAGCAACGATGGAGGGACGGCCAACTCATTAACTACCAGGCGACAGCCTCGCACGAGTCTTCAGTACATCTCCAGTGTTTAGAAGATTGCAGACCTTGCGACAAAAATGGTGAACAAAGTGAGCGCAACCGGTGACGAGCAATAACAAACGGCAAAGACTTTGGCAATGGAGGATAAGAAGCACGCAAGTTAAGGTGCTCTTCAGACAAACCAGGCAGCTGCAGCAGCTTTCGCGGTGAATGGCATGATATTGACGAACCTGATGGCCAACCTGGCGGCAAACCTGTCAGGCTCGGTAAATCCTTCGCCCCGCTGTTTTCCTCCAAGGCGACACTTGACGCAATGTGAATCATCAGTCTAAAAGATTGCATCAGCGAAGATTTGTACCAAAAGATGTCAAGACTCAAGAGCTTGAACACCCATCTGATCCAAGAACTCAATGCGACGATGGAAGAGCTTTCGAACTCCCGTGTGTGCGAAGCAGTGCTCACCAAGAGGAATATTCAACTCTCAGGTGAATCCCAGATTTGACCGCCACTCCTTGAGCCATTTGATCCTACAAACTTAAAAGGAACAATGGTCAGGATGTGGCTGACGAGTTTGGGAGTGTACTTCACCTCTGTTGGGGTAAAAAAAAAGCAAGCAAAACGATGATTGACCTTGTGGCCTCTTCTTTGTGTGATAAGGCTTTAAGTTGGTGGTCCAATCTAAATACCATCCAACAGCAGCAGGAAACCGGCAGAGTTGGACCAACGGCTCACGTGACCTCTCTCACATTGTCCACTGCAAGCGTGTTACCTCTAGAGCAGATAAATCCGACGTGGCATGACAACCTCACCCCACTAGAAACGTGGGACGATTCACACTCCCTACACTCGTCCATTTGGGTAAGATGAACGAGAAGTCTAACGCACGCTATAGGCTTCAATGGCTGCATAAGCAGTCGTACGTGCCAGAGTACACAGAACGAGTTTGTGAGATCCTGACTGGCAACAACCTCTCCCCCGATGAGCTCTTTTTCTGCTACAACAACGAGAATAAACAGGACGTTAGGTGAGCAATTGTCCTTTTTGGTATCTAAGATGACCTGTTGCAAATGATTGTAGCAGCAACGTAAACTACAATGCTTGGATGCAAGAATCCAATGGTTGGCAATCCTGAAGTCACAATTCTTAGCATGGTAGAGGGAAGTCACAGTCCGCCAAAATCTCCTCTCTGATGGAGATTGACGCCGTCGATCAATGCAATCAATGGCTCCATTGGTCTTTTGGGAGGCCGGGACACATCTTGTGCGTCTATGGGAAACGACAGCAGGCCACAAATGGGACGAAGCCGCCAGAAAAAAAGAAGATTCGGGAAATGGCAGAAGGCAGGAGTAGATGAAGAAGCTCCTGTCTGGTCAGTAAAATGTATGCCGGTCACCCATGTAAGCGGCTTACATTGTCGCAAATGAGGGTTCTTGAGATCGCAATGCAACAAGGAGTAAAAGGACGACCAACTAGTAATACTGTTATGAGTACAACCGACGGGTTGTAAAATTCGAAAAACGATACTGGCACTGGAGTTTTTCACTGCTTCGTAAGCAACGTCATGGTTCGGAAGCTGGATTTTAAGACCAAATCGTTGAAGACCAACGATTTTTAACCGTCTGTTGACAGTTCTTCCTTTAAACATCCCTAGTTTGCTAGGGGTGTTTAAAGGAAGAACCTTCAACAGACGGTAAAAAATCGCTAGAGTGACTGAAAATTTATCCTAGGGCGAGATTTCCGCTGCCGGCACAATCCGCAGGTGGACTGGAGCTGGGGATCGGTCGAAGTCAGCATTAAAAGCAGAAAACAACATCTGCCTCTGATCGACCAACCCACAATGTAGCGGCAGATACATGAATCATCAAAGGTGGAAGCAACGGATGAAGTTGCAGCAGCCGTAAAATGCCAGCCAATATCATTGGAAATAGCCAAGAGATATCTCCAACATGGAGCTCAAGTTTGACTAGTCCACTTGGAGACAGGGGACGCAAAAGAAGACGCAACGACCGAGGCGAGTACATCAGTCTCAACACTTGAAAAGTTCGTTGCCCTTTCAGAGGAGATTGTACTACTCGTCGAGGAGTTTAAAGTAGTTTTTCTCAACAAACTGCCCTGAGAGTTGCCTTTGTAGCAAAATGTAGACCACCAGAATAGACATCAAGTGTAGAAACAGAAAGACAGTGAAAGGGACCTATCAGGTGAGCGACCACGAGCTGATCAAACAAAGAAAGAAGCAGGACAAGATACCCGGTCAGGGGTCTATCAGATCCTCCATGTCACACTACGCAACACCAGTACATCTTGTGAGATAGAGATACGGATGTGCATGGACTACTGAGTGTTGAACGACATTGCCATCAATAACCACTATTCTCTTCTACGAGCAGATTGATGTTTTGACCATCTCTGCGGGCCCGAGTTTTCAGCTAAAATGACTTACGTAATGGTTGTCATAAGATCCGTGTATCTGATAAGGATGTCAAGAAGACAGCATTCTGTACTCGATATGGACACTTTGAGGTCACGGTCATGCTATTTGGACTCATGAATGCCATTACAACATTCATGGCGGAGACGAACAACATTTTTTTGCCCGTACCATGAAGACTTCGTCGTCGTACATCGCGACGACATCTTGTTGTACAGACGCACCCTAGAAGAGCATAATGAACATGTCAAAAGTTTTCTCAAAATTTTAGATAAAAAACTCTGGAAAAATATCAAAATGTGACTTCGGTCACCGTTTGATTGAGTTTCTGGGCCACATCATCGGCTGCGGACAGATCACCAAGGGTTTAAAAAAGGTGGTCGCAGTCGCTGATTGGCCGAGGATGAGCAATGTTCAGGACATCCAAGTATTTTTAGGCTTTTGTAACTACTACCGTACCGTTGATTCGTAAACGACTACGCCCGAGTGTCAATGTCTCTCTCCAATCTCACTCGTAAAAGAACCAAGTGGAATGGGAGAGATAGCGAACAAGAGGTGTCCAACTCTTTGAGAAATGCTCTGACCTTGGTGCTAGCCTCACGATTGGCAGATCCTTCGGTAGAAAACATCATGGTCACCGACGCGTTCGATCGAGCGATGGGAGCCGTTCTCCTCCAGGAAAATGGCGATGGAGATTAACCTGTCGCGTGCATGTTGCAAAAGTTGTATGGGCCGGAACTCAACTACGCAATGCACGAGAAAGAGATGCTCATAGTCAAAATGTGGTGGTGCTACCTGGCATGCCTGCGATGCATCGTTTGCACGGACCATCACACGTTGAAATACCTCAAGACTAAGCCAAATCAGAGCTGTCAACAAACTCGATGGATAGAGTTCCTTGAGTCTAACTTCAACTACAATATCTAGCACCAACCTTGAAAGACAAATCTAGCGGATGCTCTAAGTTGGGGACTAGATCTGATGACCAAAATCATCACGCTACTTGTGCAACAAGACCCATACCTCAAGATGCAGTTCACAAATGTTTACGAGGAGTTTGGTGGGTAGGAAAAAACTAGGTTCTTGTTCGATGATCCCTACTGGCAACGACAATTTTCCCGGCAGGTCGTTGTTCCACCGAACAAGGAACTACAAAGGATGCTATTGGAGGAATGCCAAGACAACGATCCAGATGGAAACTTTGGCGAGGACAAGCCGCTCAAGAAGCTAGCGGACGACTACTGGTGAGACAAGATGCAGATCGACGTGTGAGTCTTCTGCAAATCGTGCGACACCTGTTTGTGGTAAAAATCTAATTGAAGGGAGGCCACCAGGAGTACTCCAATGAGTCCTTACTCCAAAGAAACAATGGTTCAACATGAACATGGACTTTGTGACGGGATTTCCTGCCACTCCTGAGGACTATGACGCCATCCTTGTGGTGGTGGACACATTAAAAAAAAGATCGCATTTCATCCCGTTGACAACCACCGTCACTATATAAGGGGCAACACGGCTGTTCTTTACCCACATCGTACAACCGCACGGTGTGTTATGTACCATCATCAGCGACAGGGAAGGCCGCTTCACTATTTTTGTTTGGCACAAATTGATGATGCGTTGCGGCAGTTAGATCTTGTTGCATGCCCAAGTGCGGTGCCGGAAGGCGTCGGCAAGCCATCAGACAGAGGGAAATCCTCGTAGTTAGATCTAGAGGCTTAAGGATTTCTCGAATAATAAAATGGAGGATTTTATCTGAAAGTTGACAAGTTGCTAAATACGGTGGAAGTTGTTTCACCAGATTCGGACAAGTAACGAGGGAGATATGGGCTTCCAAAGTTAGGATGTACGCGGCTACTCTGGGAGTTGACCGTGGTTCGACTACCGGTGAATAACTGACCGGAACGAGTAACAAAAAGTGCATATGGGAATTTTGCTCCGGCAGGCTGCCGAGGCGTCCGGTGGATGATTCGCCGGATGTCAGGAGTGCAGTTTGGTACTAAGGAACTTTGCCAACATCCTGGCTCGGAGTCCGAAACTCAATAGTACAGTTTGTTACTCGGGGACGGTCAAAATTCCGACTACAGGTCCACGGACAGGTTTGGAACCACATCAATCCCCATCACCTAACTCGATGATTAACTCATAAAAACAGACCCCAAAGGCACGAGGGGCACCGTCACTACTTGTAGGGACATTTGCATCTCTGGAATGACATTTGATGGGTCCTTGATGTGTGAGGGTGCCTCGGCGGGCGACGTGGTGCGCTCCGCCAACTGAGCAGCTGGTTTCGGGTGCCGCACTTTGGCTGACGTAGCAGGAGCTACAGTGATCTGAATTGTGCACAGTTTGGTGCGTTGGAGAGCTCATGACTAGCCCTACACATGTTCAGATCATGGCCATGTTAAAAAACATATTCAAAACCGTGTTACTCCCGTGGCAAAAGTGACTGTGTCACAACTCCCTTCCACTCCCAGAAACATAACGTGACGCGACTAGAAAGCTCACGCTTAGACTCAGAACTTGCACAAAAGAGGCCGTGAACACTGGACCAGTCAGGCCATGTTGGAACTGCCTCCACCTGTGGACCGGTTTTCTGACGGATGCAGTCATCAATGGCGTTCCATTCTCAAACCAACGGGCAAACCGAGCGAATCAATCAGATGCTCATTCAACTTCTTTGCAATTTATGCGAGCTGCACGGCACCGATTTGGCAGCCAAAATGCCGACCACCAAACTCGCATAGAACTCCGCCACTTCCACTGCAACGGTTAAAAATACATTTGAAGTGATCTATGGCAAAAATCCCATCACACTGGCAGGACGACAAAGCCAGAGCATAACTCCTGCGGTCGACATCCATTGTAGGAGTTTCTCTAGCATTTTGGAGGAAACAAGACAAATCCTTGCGAATACACAAGCAACCATATAGCGAGTATCCAACCAACATCGCAGTGATGACATGCTTAGCGTTGGCGATCACGTCCTACTCAGCTCGGCGAACATCAAACTCCGTTGACAGGATTTTGCGAAGCTCAAACCTTGGTGGTTGGACGCATTTGAGATGAAGCGGATGCAAACCCCTTTCGTCGCTTACCTTTGCTTGCCTCATAGCATGGCGGTCCACCCTGTCTTCCATATCAACAAACTCAAGCAGTACCAGGACCATAGCACAAAATTCCTCAGCAGAGACGTCATACCTCCACCTCCTATTCAAGTGGAAGGGGATACGGAGTACGTGATTGAAGACATCATTGGACATCGATGCCGTGGAAAAAATCATGCATCTGGTCAAGTGAAACGATACGGAGCACGTTTACAACGCCGCGCAAAACAGCTGGGAGCCCTATCACAACCTCCGAGAGGTGGATCATCTTATCGACCGCTACTACCGCGGTCACCGGTCTATATATTTAGTCGCATTGGGAATTCGTTACTAAATGACAGGAAAGTGTTACAACTCTCATGTACATGAGTCCATGAACTCTGCAAGTGGGCATTTTTGTCCTTACATTTTTGGCCCATAGTACATCAACCTCAGGAGTTTTATGGCGATTGGCTGAGGGCATTTTAACCACCTTTCTCAGCCTCCAGTGTTCTTTTCTAAAAGGTTCTGATATTTTTGACCACTTTCTAGAATGGGCAACAAAACTGTCACGGCCCATATCGATGTTTTGTACAGTTCGGCGAACTTTTTTTACGGTGGTGGAATTTTATAGAACCGCGCCTTGATATTCTCAAAGCCCTCCAAATGCCCAGCAAAGCTTCTTGAAGCAAACCTCTCACGACGTGACCTTACACATGTCGCTCGGCTCGAGCACCGAGGACCCAACATATGTGTAGCGGGAGGGCCGGTTCAGCCCTCCCCGCCCTCACGACGAGTGAGAGCTGGCCAGCAGCCAGCCCTCGTGAGCGAGGGCTGGCTGGTGGCCAGCCACGCGCTGGCCACCGGCCAGATGGCAGCCGGTCACCTGGGTGGGCTGCAAACCGGGTGTGGTGTGCTAGCCTCAACCGGATGGTGTAGGCACCAACCGGCGGCAACGGCAACCAAAGAGAGGCCGGTGCACACCTTCCGGGGGTTACGGAAGCGTAGGGTTGTCTTGGGGGAGCACGGGAACATGTGTGGCATAGTGGGAGCAAACTGTACTTCTGTTCAAGTGTCAACATACAAGACTTAATATGTACATGATGACACATCCTAGGCGACCCGAGGTCGTCGAGCCGTGCGTGGCTCCGTACGGGCCTGTGATGAGCGTTATTGCCTAAGCATTCAGTAGCTCAGCTTCCCAGCTTTCCAACGCACCAATAATCGCATCATTTGTGGAGGAAGGGCCGAGATATGGCTGTTTCCGTGAACCACGGCAATCTGCCGCTGGCAGCACTACTAGTGGTAGTGACGGCCGCCCAAAGCGCCCGTTCTGGAAATAACACATCGGGGCACCATTCCGAAGCACCCTTGGCCCTCAATAATCCTTGATTCACTGACTAACCGGGCCCCAAGGTGTGCTTTGCCCTTGTTGGGTCTTCCGAGGGTCGAGCCTTGGTCCTTGGGGATGAATTCCCGTCACCTGTTTTTCCCCTCGGCCGGTCCAACCTTTGGCTGGGCGGAACTTCCTCAATTCTTGATGGATCGACCCCGTTCTGAGGTCAATCTTGTACTTTTTTTCCTTTAGACTCCAAATCCACAGTCAGATTGTATATTCAAGGAAGCTTCAAGCCATGATCAGTGCCGTTGGCACTGTCCGGCTTACACTACCCCCCCTTTAGGAGCGAGCCGTCCCGGTTTGCTCTTCATAATCCCGGAGGATGGCATTTACCCCTCCAACATTGAAGTTGTGGGCAGGCTCCCATGATGTGTGGGTTGCATTGTAGCCCTTCAACTTGACCAGATACTCCCATCCACGGCCACTACGACGGTGGTAAAGGATGGCCTCCACCTTAAACTCTTACTCGCCCTCGATCACCACCGGAGGGGGAGGCTCAGAACTGCGGCCAGGAAAATGCTTGGCCTGATCATGGTCGAGCTTGAGCTTGGAGATTTGGAACACGTCGTGGACTGGCATAGAAGGCGGAAGAGCCAACCGCGCCACCACGGGTGTCCGCATTTCGAGCACCTCAAACCGACCAAGCCACCGGAGTTTCAACTTGTCCGGCTAGAACCCGCAAAGCTTGACATGGGCGCAGTTGAGAAGCAAGCGATCACCGACCTTGAGTGTTGCGTCTGCGCGTCGGCGGTCTGCTTGTACTTTCTGCCGCTCTTGCACCTTTGCCAATGCATGCCGCGTTGCCGCCCAAATCTGTTTTAAGTCACATGCGGTAGACTCCACCGCGGGCAGGTTGCTTGCGACGTGAAAACTGAGGGGCGTGGCGGGCACCGTCCCGTTCACCACCTCAAATGGCGCCTTACCGGTGGAGGCGGATGTGGCGGAGTTATACGCCAGTTCAGTGACCGGTAACCGCTGGTCCCACGCCGTCTCGTCTGGATCACCCACTGTACAGAGGAGCTGCTCCAGCGTCTGGTTTGACCGCTCCGTTTGCCCGTCAGTTTGGAGATGAAAACTGGTTGACAGCTACACCTTGCTGCTGTACCGCTCCATGAGTTCCCGCCAAAACTTCCTCGTGAAACGCGGGTCACGGTCACTCAAAATAGACGGCGACACGCCATTGAGACACACCACATGCTCGAGGAAGAGCCGAGCCGTGCCTTCTGCAGTCACCGTATCACGCGTCGCAATGAAGTGCGACATCTTACTGAAGCGATCCACCACTACCAACACAGCATTGTGGCCTGCCGCTGTTGTGGGCAAGCCCATGATGAAATCCATGGAGATGTCTTGCCATGGATGCTCAGGGATGGGCAAGGGTTGGAGGAGACCCGGGGTCTTTGTCCTCCATGCCTTGTGGCGTTGGCACACGTCACAACTCCGACATAATTCAGCCACCTCTGACGACATGGTGGGCCACCAAAAGAAGCGAGCCACCGTCTTTAATGTCTTTTCAGTGGAGAAGTGACCGCTCAGACCACTGTCATGGCACTCCTCCAAAATCAGCTGCCGAAGCGCGGACAGTGTGGAAACCACCACATGCTGCATGCCGCACCTTCGCCAATACGGCGCCTCGAAGAAAAATCTCCGAGCGTCATATTTCCCATGCGCCTCATATCCCTCCGTGAAGAGCTTCACAAGGAAGGTATCCTCGTGGATGGTGAGAGACGCGACCCACATCATCAGGTCCGGTCGCCTTGAGAGTGCGGTGGCTGGGTTGATGCAACCCGGCCGGTACACGATCTCGTAGTCGAAGTGCGACTCGAGGTACTCCGCCCAATGCGCTTGCCGCCAGCTCAGGTTCGGCTGTGTCTTGAAGTACTTCAACGTGTGGTGGTTGGTGTAAACCGTGCATTTCCGCACCTCGAGGCAGCACTGCAAGTTCTTGAAGGCTACAACCAGAGCGAGCATCCCCGTGTCATGGCTGGCGTAGTTCAGCTCCGCTCCGTGCAACTTGCACGAGTAGTAGGCGACCGGCTGCGACCCGTTGCCAAAGTCATGCAAAAGGATTCCACCAATGGCCAGGTCCGATGCATCCGTCGCTATTTCAAACTCACGGTCGCTGTTGGCCAAGTGCAAGGCTGGCGCAGAGGTCAGAGCCCATTTCAGATTCTCAAAGGCTTCTTGTTCGCTAACTCCCCAACTCCACTCGCGATCCTTGCGAGTGAGATTGGAGAGTGGCTCTGACACTCCTGCATAGCCAAGGATAAACCTGCGGTAGTAGTTGCAAAAACCAAGGAGCACTTGCACATCGTACACAGTATGCAACTTTGGCCACTCTTGTATGGCCGACACCTTGCGCGGGTCCATGGCTATTTATCCTTTGTCAGTTATGTGTCCAAGGAATTCAACTTTTTCCACCGCGAACTCACACTTAGTGAGCTTTGCAAAAAACTTCTCCTTCCTCAAAATCTCAAGTACCTTCTTCACATGCTCCTCATGCTCCTCCGCCGTCCTGCTATACACCAAGATTTCGCTGAGGTAAACCACCACGAAGTCATCCAAGTACGGCCTAAAGATGTTTTTCATCACCGCATTGGTCAACCTGAAAGGCATCACGTGGAACTTGTAGTGACCATAGCGGCTACGAAAGGCCGTCTTTTCCACATCATCTGCTGCGATGCGGATCTGGTGGTAGCCGGAACAGAGGTCGATCATTGTGAAGAGGCAAGCCGCATGGAGCTAATCAAAAAGCTCCTCGGCTCGTGGAAGTGGGTACCGATTCTTGATGGTCAACTCGTTCAGCGCTCGGTAGTCTACGCACATGTGCATCTCATACGCTGCGCGTTGCTCATGCGGTACGTTGCACGAACAAGCGGACACGCTCCAAGTTTTAGGTCGATGCGATGATCCACGTCCCGCTTTGGTGGTAGACCCACGAGGAGGGTGTCGGAGAACACGTCCTTGAACTCCGTACACACCTTCCAAAGCCCCTCGGGTACCGCGGCAAACTTGCCTTGGGCCCCCGGCTGCTCACGAGTCGCCCCATGCACCACAGCAGGCGCCATGTCATCTGGTTTGTCCAAATTGTACTCCACATCTCGCACGAATGCCAAAAAACTGCTCCTTTTTTCGAATCATGCGCTTGAGCTGCATTAAGTTCAGCATCATAGGCACCGATCCCTCCTTGCAAGGCATCGACGGCTGTGGCACTTCCTCCCCGCAAGTCTCCTCCTCCGCGGCCTCTTCCCTGGACCACGTAGGCAGGGAATACTCCTTGTGTCTGAGCTTGACTGAGACGGTGTGCGCCTTCCAATTGACGGCGGGGTTGTACTTGTGGAGGAAGTCACGACCGAGGATCACATCGTAATCCTTCATCGGGCACACCCAGTACACGGTCATTATGCAAAGCTTCTCCACCTGAATGGAGAGGGGACGGGCCAGGTACTCCACTTCAATCGTGCCGTCCACTTGGTTAGCGTTTCGCTTCCTGCTCGTGAGCGCAAGGCCCCACTTCCAAGCACACTCCATGCTCACAAAACTGTGGTTTGTGCTACAATCCACCAGGCTCGCCACCTTCCCCTTGATGCCTTTCACTCGCGCCTCCAAGAGAAGTGCGGGCTGCTCCACCTCATACCCCGCGTCCCACGCCTTGACCTCGGAAACCCCCTTAGTTACCGCAAGGCGTTCGGGTGGGCGATCAAGTGGCGGTTTGGGCTGAGAGGAGCCAGGAGTAACGCCATCTACTCCTGGCTCTCCTCGTTTCCTGACTCTTTTGTTTCTTTCTCTGCTTCTTTGGACTCTGACAATCACGCGCAATATGGCCAGGATTGCCACGGTTGTAGCACTTGTAATGTTGCAACACTCCGATCTCCATGGGCGTGTCGTCGCTCTTGGCCCGCTTGACGTAACCACCTCCGAAAGAGTTGTGGCTGTTGGCATGAGCCTGTTGCATGCACGAGTCATCCCGTTCAATTGCTGCGATCATCCCCGACAGGTCGTCGTTGAGTTTGTGCATCACCGTCACTGCGCGGGCGTCGATCTTGAGGCCATTGTTGTAGTGGAAGCACAATTCATGGGAGTCAAAGTCACAATTGGCGACGATCTCACAAAACATGCGGGTGTAGTCGGTGACGCCGGCAGTTTGGCAAAGCCGACGCAGCTTGGCACGCATGTTGTTCCTTACGTCACCCACATGAAGTGCTTGATGAACAACTCTGTGAATTCCTTCCATGAAGTCAGCCACTTCAGGGTAGAGTCGCCACTGCTGCAGATTGGAGCCGATGGGGTTCAGATTTTGGTCGCGGCCGCAATGCCGGTGACCATTGCTGCTCTACTGCCGTGTGGACTGGACCGCATCACATCGGCCCACCAATCCAATGATGCCCCTCTCAACTGGGTCACGACATAGTCGCAGCGCGCCTCGTACCTTGAGGCATCCACGCCAATGGCGGTGAAGTACAGCTCTAGTCCGAGTATCTAAGCATGTGGAGCTGGCCCATCCTTCCTTGTTGGGTCAAACGACTCCGGCTTGGGTGACCTCGGGACGCCCACCGTAGGTATGTTGTCAGTGGTAACTGTCACTGGTGTTGTTACGGGACACTTCGCAAGCTCCTGATTGAGGTACGCGTTTTGCTTTTCTGACAGGTCCATCTTGGCCTGCATATGAGCGAGCAACTTCTGCAATGATGCGGCTGCTGTTACTTTGCCTTGCGCGTCAAACGCCGCAGCCAACGAGTACGTGCCGGATGAAGTCATCTCTGCGTACGGTACAACTTCTTCCTCAACGGGTCCTTCGGCTACCGCCTTGTCACTGGAGTGCGTGGTTGGCCTTGGGCACGGATCCGCCAAAGAGACGAGATGCGTGCTGGTCTTGGCTGACCAGGAGAGGTTGCCACATAGATGATTGTGCCCTTGAGCCAAGGGTGGCTCTGATACCAAGTGTAAACTGGACGCGGTGTGCTAGCCTCAACCGGATGGTGTAGGCACCAACCGGCGACAATAGTGACCAAGGGGAGGCCGGTGCACACCTTCCTGGGAGTTGTGGAAGCGTAGCGTAGTGTTGTCTTGGGGGAGCATGAGAACACGTGTGGCACAGTGGGAGTAAAGTGTACTTCTGTTCAAGTGTCAACATACAAGACTATATGTACATGATGACACATCCTAAGCAACCCGAGGTCGCCGAGCCATGCATGGCTCCGTACGGGCCTATGATGAGCATTATTGTCTCAGTATCACGTAGCTTATCTTCCTAGCTTTCCAAAGCACCAAGAATTACATCACTCCATCAATAATATTCTGCTCGTTATCTACATCGTAAACATCTGCCTGTAGTGGAGGAGACACGGAGGTGTGTCTGTTCTAGAGCTGAGCAGTCGGGAATGAACACGGTCGGTCGATGGAGGCAAGGTTGTACTCATGGGTGATTTGTGCGTACAAGACACAAGTATCTTCCGTGTCTTAGCCAATGCAAGTTACTAGAAAATGAACGTCTATGTATGAAAGGTGGTCCATTCACTGGAATTCCGTTGTTTGTGACGTGAAAGTAACCATTGCGCAAAGTTTGTTCTGAAAGCATGCATGTTTATGTCATCGGATGTTGTACACTCGATGCTTTAGAAAGACGAACCGGCGATGTGCTCACGTCCAGAACAGACGGCCCATCAGAACTTGGTATATTACGCGATAGGTATCTGGGCTGGGCTGAAAAGCCAGGTTGGAATATCGGAACGTGATAATTTTAGCAGCTTGGCTGTGGCAAAGTTAGGTTCGCACCGTTTTTTCAGTGTCAAAGCATGTGTGGAGTTGTTTTGTGAATTTTTTGTCATTTCAAATTGACATGTAGGCTGGAGGTGGTCGGCATTTGGACGCGGTCCATGTCTTAAAATGTTTTACCAAAAATTCCACCGTCCGCAACGGTTACACTGCGCACCGGAAAGTTGGTACACAACAAACGATCGTTCCATGTGCAACTTGCGTGTATGCAGCGTATCACATGTATCCCAATACGGCCAAGCTATGGATTACGGATCTTCCACTGTGCGCTTGTCGTGGACCTGTGTTGGCAGATGTTTCGACCAAAATGACATGCTCACGTCTCTTCATCCGCATGCAGCCCTTATCCTATCCCGCACAAGCAACAGTGGCGAGCGGGAGATACCTAGACGAAGCGTCCATCAGCCACGATGATGAAAGTGTGATGTGGAAAAGAGAAGATTGATGCCAGGTTCTCTTGTGAAGTTTTGTAGTATTCAGTCACCTATCCCATTATAGCGGACGGTTGAAATGTATTCACCACAGCTCCCGCTTTCAGTCACTTTCTTTCATCCTTGTGTTGTAACCGCCTTTTTGTCCGTTTTTGCCGCTATTAAGTGACCATCACTTTCATTCAGCCAAGCAGTAATTGAACAGCGGGTTTTGAACCCAGGCGGCTGCAATCCTGCGACGTTTCAAGCCGCAGCGCCATGCATCACGTCGCTCATATGTACCATTACAATGGACGTCCTTTCAAACGGTTGTCGTGGCGACATCGTGGTGGGGGCGAACCGCCATCAAACACATCATGCAACAGGGGAAAGGACTATTACTTTGGGCAAGGTATCCATAGTTTATGCTAACAGCTGTACTCCACCACCATGGACAACAGCCGGGCAAGAGCGCGCAACGAAGGCATTAGATGTGCAGTGGCAATTCACCTCGCCATGCTCGCTATGATGCACCACGTACTGGACGCTGTGGCAGAGCGTGTACAGACAACCTCGAGTAGATGATAAGGGTGCACACCAAATCCTGGGTTCCCAAATCGGATTCGCAAATCCGGATCCGAGATCTGGATTCGCGAATCCGAATCCGTGAAAATGGATTTGTCAAAGACTTGCAAATCTGTTATGCAAGTCTTTGAGGAATGGAAAAGGGGAGGCAGAGGGGGTGAGGAGAGGGTGGGGAGTCCAGGCCAACTCCTCGCATGAGATAACCCTTCTTGGTAGGGTTGTCTCGTGCATGTCTATTGGCCTGTTGTGGACAGCGAGCCACGTCAGACTCATTGCTGACAGACAGGCTTGACGCGTGTCTGAACAGGCTCCCAAACCACTAGTTGGCTTGGTGGGCAATCTTCAGCTACCACATCAGGCTTGTCACCAAGCCTGTGGTTTGTCAGCTGTTGGAAAGCCAAGTTTGAACTGCCGAGGTCTCTTGTCGATGCATTGACGAGGACAAGCTCTCACCATCGCATAAACTATTATGTGTGTGCGGCGACAAGGGTTGTTCCGGACCACTGTATTTATTCTCAACTCTAAGAGTCTGCTGCACAGACCCGTGAAAGGATTCGCAAATCCATGAGGATTCGCAATTCCGGACCCGGATTCGCGAATCCGGGTCCAGGGTTGGATTCGGATCCGCGGATCCGGGTCCATCCCGAGATTCGGGAATCCGGCCCGGTGTGCACCCTTAGTAGACGACCGATGCACGTCGGCATATTCAGTGGCCTGGCATGGCTACATGAGTTGCACGCGGGTCATCCTCTACGCATCTACAACACCATGCGCATGAGCAGGGAGTCATGGTACGCCATGGTCAACGTGTTGCGGCGATACGCATAACTCAGAGAGAGAAGGTTGTCGGTGGAGGAGAAAGTCTTCATATGGCTGCAGTGTGTGACGCACGGCCTGTCGATCCGTGACCTCATGGAGCGGTTCCAGAGAGGTCCGGCCACCGTTTGTCGCGTGCTACGCGAGGTTGTCACGGCTGCCAATTCCATGGCGCAGGCGCTCATCCGCCTACCCCGTGACATGGCGGCCTTGCATGCACCGTGGCAGGGCCGCGACGACTACTTGACTACGTCAACAGGCACAGTCAGCTGACGCAGAACGTTCTTGCTGCCTGCACCCCCAACCTGAGGTTTTGTTTTGTGACCACTGGTTGGGAGGGGAGTGCTCATGACGCGTGAATGTTCAACGATTCGTTGTCACGTGGATTTCAGCTTCTATGGAACAAATTTTTGTTGGCGGATGCTGCTTTTCCAGAGGGGTACGGTCTCATGCCTCCCTACCGTGGACGACGCTATCATTTAAACGAGTTTGGGCCTGGAGCATCAAGAGCTCAAGATTTGTAGGAACTCTTCAATCGACGGCATGCGTCGGCCTGCTCAATGATTGAGAGAGATTTCGGTGTTCTGAAAGCAAGGTGCCATATCTTGCGAGGCATCCCTAAATACGCCCTCACATGTCAGCCAAGACTAGTCCTGTCCTGCTTTGTTCTACATAATCTGATCATAGATGTGGATGCAAGCCGTCCAGTTGCAGATGGAGTTAGAATGGAGTACGTGGGTGCTTGGCACGGTGATGATGCAAGCCGTCCAGTTGCAGTTACTAGGCGACAGCATGGTGTGTATAGCATTCTAGCGAGAAGACAGGCAATAGCAACTGGAATGTGGGCACAATACGAGTAGGTTGTGGAGGATGAATAAAATTGTTCAAAGTGATTTTTAATGACGAATGTCTACCACAAGAGAATTCCTAATAAGCTCTATCCCCATCCTCATCCAGATCCTCCACAGGCGCACCCAAAACATCATGCACCGCATCAGCACCCTCGGCAGTGTCAGCAGAACCTGAACCTGCTTGACTGCCGCTGCCGGCGTCATCAGGTACGAAGGTTCCGCCCTTCGGACGTGGAGTCAGCTTGGGTAGGGGTGGCCGAAATGCTTTGTCAGCTGGAGGCCATGGTGACACGCTGGGATCGCGTCCGAGCAAGCGCATGATGACCTCCATGCGCAGATCCCCAGTTGAGTACACATAGTCTGCACAAAGCTTGTCATCAATCTTCATGAATTCCACACAGAACAGCTTATTTGTGACATGTTTACCCTACTGCAACATGAACTTGTGCATATATAATTATTTTTTAAAACAAATTCATGTATTCATGTGCGAGTGCAATAAGTTTCTAGTTTTTTGTGTGCGATTTATTAATGTTCCGTGGACCAGTTTGAGCATTTGCACAAACGAATTCAAAAGTGCGCTTTATTTCTCCCCGCACGTGGTTGCGAAGGATGTTTTCAACCCAGATTCAACGTTTTTCATGTATAACCTTTGGGATATCGAGCACGCTCGCTGAAATTTCATTCTTTTGTGTGCGGTTCGCACATGTTTCGTTGTGATAGTGTGCAAACCCAATAACATTTCAAAAACGAAATTTGTGTGTGACCCCTAAATTATTTAAAAGCATGAATTCACGTGGCACTAGGGTATTTTCATGCCCATCCATGATGCGGACTGCCACGTCATATGTGGTCTTCGGACCGTCATCAGAAATCACGCACTCCACCTTCGGTGGAGTGTGCATCATCCTGTTAACCCCCCACGGCAGGCTGCTCAACCATAGCCCTTTTCTTCGGGGGACGGGCATCACCTTCATCACATCCCATGCCCTCCGCCACATCAGCCTAAGGAACCTCATTGCTTAGCACATGCTCTTCACACGCCTTGTCTCTTGCAAACAATTGAGTAGCATCATCAAACCATGGCAGACTTTCCCCTCCAACTTTCCCTGTTCGGGGTTTTTGCTTCCAACTTCCTCCCACTTCTCTGGTGACAGCTGAATCATCCACGTACGAAGGTTCAGACCAATCCCAGACTGTCCCACTAGTCCGAAAGCCAACTTCCACCTACTAGCAATGTTTGCAAGACGTGAGCAAACCTGCACACGTGTCAGGTCCTTGGTCATGCAGAACTCGCGGCTGAGGTTCGGTGCGATGCGGTCATGGAGCTTGGTCATCCATTCACTGGTCCCGTGGAACTCCACGACGTACGCCACTGCCATGCGCACAAGCATGTGGTCGCGCTCGGTGGTCCAAAAGTGTTTCCCGAGACTGCCAGCCACGGACCGGTCTGAAGCATCACATGTGGTCTCCAACCTCAGATCTTGTTGTGGGAGTGGAGGCAAACTGTTGGTTGGGCCGATGAACAGTCGACGCACATGGCATCGATGATGTCGGCGCCACATGGCTGCACAATGTGATGGCATGGCACCATGTGGCGGCTGGCATGCTGCAAAAATGAATAGCTGCAGCGGCAGCCAAGCACGCACCGGAGACGACGTCGAAAATTTTGGAGCTCATCGGCTCACCGTCCAAACCGCGTACCTCTGCACGCATGGTCGGCCTCGGACGCTGAGCTTTAGAGGTGGTCGGCTTTCTTGCCATCACCATCAGCAGAGATCTTGATCTAGCAGTTGCAGTTGCAGTTTAGTCCTACAGCTCGCTTCAGCCATTCATCCGATTCCGTTTTCTTGCCAAGGTAATCTCCGGCCATGTCGATCTTGGAGCCAACACCCTACGTTGGTTGCTCTGAAAGGTCCATCGTCACATTCAGCAACATGGTGTACGCGGTCTTCACCGCACCCGGGAACAACCAGGGGCAGTCAACAGTGGACGCCACCATGCACGAGGAGATGCAACGAATGCGCATGCAGATGACGGCTGACATCCAACAGATGCGTGCGGAGATGCAGAGCACCATGCAGCAGCAGCTGGACGACATCCGCAGTGAGATGGTGAGCGACATCCGGAACCAGATGAACACAGAGATGCGCCACGGCATGCAACAGATGCGACAGCAGATGGAGAGGAAAATTGAGTCGGAGGTCGAGTCACGCGTGCAAGCCCGCATGGATGTCTTACATCACGATCAGAAGCAACAGCAACAACTGCAGGAACAACAGCAGCAGCAGCTGCTGCAGCAGAACGAGCAGCTGAAACAGAAGCTGCAGGAGCAGTTTGAGAAACAAAAGATTTCCGTGCGCGAGAAGGCAACAGAGGCGGCACAATCTACGCCAGCTGCGGTGGAGGCCCTCGATGGCCGCGTGCGCGAGCTAGAGCGTGCTCGTGTCCTGCAAGCATTGAGGGACATGGAGCGGCTAGAGGAGGACCTGGAGCAGGAGGACGAGACGAGAACCTTTGAGAGGGACAGAATGACTGAGCACGTGGCCATGAAGGTTGAAGCTGTGGAGAGAAACCTGGAGATAAGCGTGAGGCGGCTGTGGATGCAGATGTACGACAAGCACCAGCGGCACAAGAGCGAGTTTGACCATGTGCACTTCGAGATGGGCGACTTGCAGCGTCAGATTTTTCAGTTCGCACAGGAGCAGAAGGAGTAGCAGGCCGAGGTTATGGAAGAACTGGAGCAGCTGAGGAAGCGGGAGGAGGAGAGAGAAGGGGAGCACGAGTGGGAGGCGACGAGTTTGACTTTGATGCGGAGCTTGAGAGGGCAAAGAGGGAGCTGGAGAAGCAAGGGCTGAGGTGGTCCGAGGTGGATTGGGATGCAGAGGAGGCGGCTGTCGACGAGAAGCTTAGGAAATTCCGGGAGGGTGAAGAAGACTACCTACCAGAGAAGGAAAGCCCTGTGAGGGCTCGTAGGGAGAGTTGTGCATCCTTGGCTGATGCATAGGAATTGAGAAGTGACACTGTTCTTGGTGCGTCTTGCTTGTATTTCTTGTCAATTTGTATTCATAAATTAAATTAAATTTTGCAGAACTGAGCAAGTGACACAGTTCTTGGTGCTTCTTGCTCGTTTTTAAGCGTAGGCACACGGGTGTCGAGTAACGGGTATTAACCTGACTGGACCCGTCAAGAACGTGTTGCGAGGAACCGTTCGACAAGGGCGACTCGGCGGAGACACCCGGATACTCTCGGTCCGACGTTCTTGGATGGAGTTTGGAAGCCGAGTGATGTTTATCAGGGGGGGTTTGCAACGTCGACTGTAGCGAACTGGGTCGTCGGTGAAGAGGCATGGTCTGCGACCATTAGCACCGGTGTCAAACCCTTGTCTGCGTACAATTCATACTTTTTGTTGAATTACATTCGTGTGCCTAGTCGGAAATGTGAAACACAATTTATATTTTGCGGAAATACCCACGGCAAAAACTACAATTGATAAGGAAAAGGGCATGAAATAACGTATTGCATTGAGGCACCGGGGACCGTTCGTTGTCTAGGTTCCGCATCAGGTTCGTAAAGAAGTACGGGCACTAGGAAAATAGTCGCGAGTCCTAATCAGACGGCCGCCCGCTTTGGAACAGCATGCTCCATCGAACGGCTGTTGAATCTCCAGCCTATCCAAACGGAAAATCGTGATTGGCTGTTGAACCACACGGAGTACACGGTGCAAAAGACGGCAGAGCTGAAGGTGTGTCGGAGGGTTAACGCTAGGACCCCCCGAAGTTCCGCAGTAGGGGCTTCAGATAAGAAAAAAACATAGGTATACTAGGCTACTACGGACGCTTCTGAAAAACAATACTTGTAGACGAAAGCTTGGCTGTCGTGTGAAACCATAGTTGCTGCTGTTTTTTAAACCGTCATTTTTGAAGTCTTGGGTTGCGACGAGTGGCAGACGGGTAAGTTGCGACCGAACGGGGTGTGATGCGAGCGTGTCGTGACGCGGGTCTCTCACGAACAAGTACCCGAAGGGCTCGGTTGCCCGGACGCCGAACTCTACTTGTATTCCTTGCTGATTTGTATCTATCAGTTGAGTTATACATTGCAGATTTTTGCTTGATCTCCCTGGTCCCTCCTAAAGAATGAGTTAGGAAAA